>KZ505797.1:0-116471 GCA_002844005.1 Limosa lapponica baueri | reverse complement strand
CTAAAGACTGAGGCAAAGAAGGCATTCAGTACCTCAGCCTTCTCCTCATCCTTTGTCACTATGTTACCTCCCGTATCCAATAGAGAATGGAGGCTCTCCCGAGTCCTCCTCTTGCCATTAATATATTTATAGAAATTCTTTTTATTGTTTTTAACATCCAGGGCCAGGTTCAGCTCTACCTGGGCTTTGGCCTTTCTAATCTTTTTCCTGCATAACTTTACTACACCTTTATAATCTTTCTGTGTGGCCTGCCCCTTTTTCTAAAGGCCATAAACTCTCCTTTTTTCCCTGAGCTGTGACCTTATCTCCTTGTTCAGCCAAGCTGGTCTTTTCCCCAGAAGGCTCGCTTCACTGTGTACAGGGATGGCCTGCTCCTGCGCTTTTAAGACTTGCTCCCTGAAAAACATCCAGCCTTCCTGGACTCCTTTGCCCTTCAGGGCTGCCCCTCAAGCAGACTCTTGAAAAGACCAAAGTCTGCCCTCCGGAAGTCCATGATGGCAGTCCTGCTGACTCCCCTTCTCGCTTCCCTGAGAATCAAAAACTCTATCATTTCATGGTTGCTGTACCCCAGACGGCCTCCAACCATTACATCCCCCACAAGTCCTTCTCTGTTTACAAACAGCAAATCTAGTAGTGCTCCTTCCCTAGTTGGCTCCCTCACCAGCTTTGTCAGGAAGTTATCCCCGACACACTCCAGGAACCTTCTAGACTGTTCCCTCTCAGCTGTATCGTGTGCCCAGCTGATATCTGGTAGGTGGAAGTCTCCCACCGGGACAAGGGCAAGCGTCTTTTTTACGTCTATTTTATGTCTATAATTTGTCTATTTTTGAATGAAAATGAGTAAAAAGTTGACTGATAACCACCAGAATGTTATAAGGTAAATGGCTTGTGAGGTTTATGGTTTTAAATAAAGGTATATATCCAATACTTAGGTACAGTTGCTGTCTCAAGAAATACGTTAAACTTAAACTTGTACAAATTACAAGAATGCAAAGATAAAAAGGTCTTCAATGATAAAAAGGTCTTCAATTATAAAAAGGTCTTACTTTTTTGTGATAATTTACCAAGTATCTGGTATGCAACTACAAAAACATTTTCCCAAGCTTTCAAAAGAATTCACCATTGCCTTCGAAGTACATGATTTTTTTCTGACCTTAAATATGACAGCTAAGTGTCAGCCAAAATTCACCATTGCTGTAACAATAACATGGAGGTGCTGCACATCTGATTTTGATGAAAATCTCTAGAAAATACCTTGTCATTAAATGCTGGACACAAATCCTTTATCTTCATCCTGAATGAGTTAAGTATAGAGATATACTATGTGCTGCATTTTTATTTTGTTAGCTTTTAATAATGCCATCACTACAGCCAGTACGCAACAAGATAAGGATTACCCTATCTCATCTCGTAACAGTAATGAACTTAGCAAGATCAGCACATGAACAGAAGCTTTTGTATACCTAAAATAATATGATTATTTCATCTGGGCACACACAGAGTTGTTAAAAAAAAATAATAACATTTAAAGATCTAGTATTCAGAAAAGCATATTACCTGCCAACTTTTACTAGCATACCAGTAATCACTGAAGTCAGATAAAGGAAATCTATGAGGTAAGACTGGTAATCATTAGATGATCATACCAGAGTCCACAGTACTGCAACAATTTCTGGAATATGTAAAAGTCCCATAACCCAATAGTGTCTCAAATCAAGACATGAAGAAATCTTAAATTAAGGGAACATCTCTCAGTTGAGTTGCAGTTTCAAACATCAAGTTTCCAAATATGTCTTTTACTGACATACGATTTTCTGAACATAGTCAACAAATTCCACTATTTTGCAATAATGATTAGTAAAGTTGGTTGTTTGTCACGAGATAAAAAAAGAAGTTGGAGAAATCACTATGGAGTGATGATAAAATAAATGCAAGAGATTTAGTATTAGCTAAAAAATACTGACAAAGGAATACTACCAAACCAGTGAAAAGAATACAGAAAAGAATAAGAAGGAGACCAAAGAAGCACAGAGAACATTTTTTTAGCTACTTCCAGAAGCATCTGTTCTGAACCAAAAGCTGCATGCTGACTAAGAAAAGAAATACATCAACTTCTTTTTTTTGTTAATAATATAGATTTTAAATGCTGCTCTCCACTACAGGTCTTGCTAACCAAAATTAATTTTTGATGAAGTACCTCAGCTTTTATTTCTAAAACAGTTACATATTCATACAAAACTGTGCTTGAACCAAGCTTTGCAGTGTTATGGTACAAGCTAAAGGTTTCTGCATGAGATATTAAAGTTCATGATCAAATGTTGTATTTAGTCGTTTCAGTAAGTTTTTGAAAGTCCTTCTCCAGGAAAATTTTTATTGGAGAATTTTGAAAGTACTTAGGTTATGACTTAAAATGACTTCATTGAAAATGAATTTTCTCATTATTTCTTTCTTATTAGACTGTTGCCTGAGCAGCCAAAGATGTTTCATCACTATCACGGAGATTACAGGCTCCACCAGAATTTTAACTACCTCCAAGGACCTCTAAGGTCAGCTTCTTTCTACTGACCAGAAAACTGAGCTACACACTTGTTCATTTTACGTTTTTAAGTACATAATTATGTTTCAAATTTTGAAAATTAATAGGAACAGATACAGGATATTTTAATTTTTTCTTAAGATGGAAAATATGGAACGTAGTCCCTTTACTAAGAGGTAACACGGAACATATGAAATTACCTGTAATTTCCCTCTCTCTTTTAGCAAGCATCTTTGTTTCTCTTGGTGCTCCCAAGAGCATATATTATCAGTAACTGAAACAAAAAAAATTCAAACTGTCATGGAAATAATGTGCACCAAGACAATACATTGACTTAGGTAAATTTGTTAAGCATTATTTGGTTCAAGCTGACTTGGGAAAAATAGTCATCTTCCCCCCACAAAACCAGTATTTATGGAGATTGATAAAACTTGAATGGATAACTCGTAACCTCAAAAATGTTTGTGGGGTATTCAGAAAATTTCTGGCTGCAGAAACAATCTTTAACATGCTCTTATAGAAAAAAGTATCCATGAATCAGCAATTCTTCCCACAGTTTTGATTACTCCTAGGTGATCCCAGATGAGATGAATTTCAAGTAGGCTACTGAAGAAAGTGAACGTTTTATAAAAGAGAGAATCGGAATGCTCACATATTTTAGTATATCTATTCGTACTTTTAAGCATAGAATGCACCCAGAGTTGAAGCCAGGAATGAACACCACCAATGGCACTCTGACTAGACATCAGGTAGGATCTTTCATCCTCCTATACAGTGATTTTTCATGAATAGGTAATTATGGTTTGGAATAGTTAATTATGGCTTGCTGGATCGATTTTATGTTAATCATTTCTGATGCCTACTGTTTTCATATGCACGTTGTATTTTCAATTTGAAATTAGAAACTAGACAAGACTGATGGAATTCAAATCTTTGCTATATGGTATTTTTATACCAAGTTATCCTGAAGCAGTTCTTTGCAATGAGCATGTGTAAGATCCACGTGGCAGCCTGAGTCCCTTTGTTAAAATTTAGCTGAAACATGGATAATCAAAGAAGTGATTCTTATAATACCTCTCAGCATCCTGGTTTGGATTTTCTCTGTAATTATGGTTTTCATGTTTTGATCCATACAATGCTGCTGGTCTACTGACTGTGCCTGAGAGGTTGTGAAAAAACTGAAAAATCCCAAGCCTACCATCAGTTAAGTTTTCTTCACAAAAAAATGTTTTACATGCTAACTAGCTATGTAGGGGTGGAGGCTAAATGGACAGGGGATTGGGAAGATAACAGCCATCTATCATAATCAAGTCAGGATCAAAGTCTATGACTTTCTTACACATGCAATTCAGAGGCTGAGTAACAAATTCTGTTAACGTAACTGCAGTTTTGGCCTGTGGCTTTTAAACAGAACCACATATGGTTAGTATTTCAGCTATTCCCAAATGACAAAGGCAAGGCTCCAAAATAGTCCATTAAAATAAATATTTTCCTTTAAATTGTTTTTCACAAAAGCAATTATACCTTTTAACTTCATAAATATAACAGGCTAAATTCCAATGAAATCAATAGTCTCAAATCTTGAATTTGGCCTGAAAACAATAAATTAAAGGCCGTTTTAGTCCACTGGCTTTGCCTGCATTGTCTTCTTATGAAGAAAAAGTGTTCAAAACTACAACTTGTTTTGCCTCTGTTTTAATAAAAAAAAAATTGAGTGAAGACTTTACTTGGTTTAAGGGTGTACACCCCAACTTGTGCTGGCACATAGGTAAGACACTGATCAAGAAACATATTGTGGGTAGCATCATATTTTGTGCCATTTGTGAATCTAGATTGTACTAATGTTAATGTTCTTGCACAAGTGGAAAGTATCAGAGCATGCATGATATTTACATAAGGAAATTTTCTGAGTATAGGAAAATATATAAAATATTAGCAATTACATTAAGGTAATAAAAGTGAAGAAAAAGGAAAACTTGTTGAGAATTAAAAACAGCAGTACTGTTGAAGGCATGTATAACAAATAAAACTCAGATGCATGTGGTTCAGAGGTAGACAGAATAATGTAATGCAGATAAGGAAAAAGATGACGCTTCTAAAGAAGTCCTGAAAATCATGGCATCCTCATAATCCAGGTTAATTTTAAGTGTAATATTATTACTACAGTTAGAGTATGAGATGCTCTAGTAAGATATTTCATTCCATACAGCAGGAAGGGATAGAGAATATTATATGCCAATTGTACGCAACTTATTTAGGATATAACAAAGGATATGTATTCTCTAAAGTGAAGTTTAATCTATGAACATTGAAAGCAAAGGTTTTACAAGGTGTTCATGTGATCAGAGGAATTAATTTCATCAAAATAAGTTGCTTTTGTCCTCAAAAGTAAAACAATCTAGATAGAAAATTAATTCTACTTGCGCACTCACAAACATTGTGAGATTTTACAGTGTTAAACGTGTAATTCAAGTTTTAATTCCTAGCTCCCCAGTGGAGCTGAGAGTTGAAGCACTGGGGAGAGACAGTGAAGGGGGTTGGTGGAGTGATTTTTTTGTTTGGTTGCGTTTTTTTATCTATAGACATTACGTGAAGTTATTTTTAAATACTTTCTTGGATCACTAGAAACCAAAGCCTGCCCACTGACTGTGTACAGGGAGGGGGGAAATACTAAAAGTAATCTTCACCATAGCATGCTTACATGGCATTTTCCCATGCATTCTAAAAGACAATTAATGTAAGTCATAAATCTGTGCTATAATATTGAAAATGAATGTCAACAGCTATGAGAATTTTTTTACAACATATGTAGATTGTCAAACATTCTTTTGTCTACCGCTTTATTTTCTGTTTCTGTTCTATAACTTTGCACATTTTTTGTTTATGTAACAGTATAGGTAGGTCTACTACTGTAAAGAAATCCAATTTTTGCGCTTTTTTCCTTAAAAGTCACTGTAAAATGCCATATATTTCACAGTTTTATGTTTGTCTTATTAATGCATTTGTCAAAGTTTACACAAAATATTGACAAAACCCAGAACTGGCCTGAGTTTTATAGCATTTATCTCAACATAACACTTCAGTTTTTGAATACAAGTTGCCAAGATTTCAATTGCTTAAACCAAAGGTTATACAAACATTATAGCAACCAAATTATTAGAAGGCTTTGAATATATTTCAATGTTCTTTCTGGTTTAGAAATTTCTGTATATGTAAAATAAATAAAAGGAATCTTCTATATGGCATGCTTTTCTGGTAAGTTAAACACCATCAATGATCAAGGGAGCACACACACCTTGCTCGCAGAGCAGAGCAACGTTCCACTTCAGCTCCTCTACTACACCTCAGTTTAACAGTTACTTGAAGGGTGAAGTGCAATGAGGCAAGACCGGAGTGAGACTATATTAGTTCAAAAAACTCTTGCCCTTCATTTATTAATAAGAAACTGAACTAAAGCAAAATACACAAGTGAATATGGGCAGCCACTGAATGGGTACAGTACATCAATACTGCATAATACTTCGTTACTTATTGTATACGTAAAATGACATTCTAAACAGATTAAGCGCGCGTACACATACCTAGCAGTGTTATACACAAATCTATATGGAATTCTGTACCTGTACTGAAATACACATCATCTACATGCATAAAATTTAAAATAAAGACAAAATTCTATGCGTTCCTTCCATATTTTTATTAAATATAAAACTTGCAAAAAACAGAAGTCACTGATTTCATGTAACTCAGTCTATTAGCAAAAAGCCTATACTTTCCAACATCAAAGACTTTTTTTTTTTTCCTTTTTACTACCTTTCAACAGTCCACCTCTTTCACAGGCAGGCTAGAGAGCAACTACACAGCAGTATAACACAATTCCTAAACCAGCCTTGTTTTACTTACAGCAGCGAGTAGCATACAAGCACATGTCTGCTTTTCATCAAGGCAACCAAAAATATTTAGAACACAGAGTTATTAGGAACACTTGGCAACCGCAAGGCCACACTTAACAGTAATGAACACTTAAGAGCAGTCAGAGCCTACCACGTCAACGCTCCAAGAAGCTACATGGTTTCAATAAGATACCTATGTGTGAGCAGACACACGCGAGCATGCGCTGCATTAACAGCAAATACAGGAGGACTGAGCAAAGGCCTGTGACAGGAGACGCCCATTAAGGGCAAAGAAGGCTCCAGCCGATGAGCGTCCCAGAGACCCATCTGGGACGGGTGGGTTTGTATCACTCTCAGCCCTGCCAGGACGCTACTTGGTGTGACACCCTCGTCTGGTGCCTGATGCTCTAGTGCTTATGTTTGTGTCCAAAAGGCTATCACATTTCTATTTATCTATCTTTAAGCCAAATACGACCTGACTGGAATCAGTGTAGCCACGGCATGGACCAGTTGTCTGCAGTTTGGATACTAGATCCTTCTAGATCCCTTTTTTTTTTTTTTTTAAATGCCTACACTGCTATGTAAATGCCACTTAAAATCTGCTAAAGTATGCTAAAAACTCTTAAATTTCATCACAGCTCTTAATGTACCTATTTTTGCTGCTGCTGCTTTGCCTCAGGGCCTTGCTGTTGATTGTGTGGTACCCCTGTGAGGTGTGACTGAGGCTGTGGGCAGCAGGGGCTCACAGCTGCTCACGTGTACTTCTGCTTATTCTTCTATTAAAAGCAATACCCTAGTATCATCTGATATTTGTAAGAAAATATTAACAGAGACCCTTATAACAAGGCTGAATCCTGCTCTGATAACTGCACAGAAACAGAATGAAGGCATAATCAATATCCCCACATCCTGCAGTCCAGAAAACAAGCTGTGTCTATGGCAAGTTATATCAAGAGAAAGGAGGGCACTACCACATTTTCATTCTGGTATTTTTGATGCTTTTTCACGTTACCAGCAAGAGCTCTGGGGCAAACCAGGGGATTGCCTGCAACTGGAGCCCTTGAGATATATGTTTGAGATGCACATTCATTCACACTCCAGACATGCTGCTCCAATCATAGCAGGACTTGGAGATTTTTAGCATCTACATTACTATTGAGTTTATATTTCTGTGTATACATATTTCTCTATATAGCAGATATATAAATATATGTATCACCCTTATGCCTCGTGTATGTACATGCATATGTGTATACATAGAGGGAAGGAGGTGTGTGAACACAACACGTTCTGGTGAGGAGCCGAGAGGGAAGGGGCTGAAGGCAGATGTAGGTATGGACAGTACATCGAGGGACTCTCATTACTGCTAATCCTTCTCTTTTCCTTTCTCTAAGAGTTTCACAGAATAGTTACAGAGTGTGGATCCAAGTAGAAGTCAAAAACACCCTCAGATTACCAGAAGTAGGGTCTTGGAAGTCTACAGGGAAACAGCAATTTAGGAAGTGCCCAGCCACACACAAGCTCATTCCTGAACACCTCTGCTGGCACAGCACCAGCATGAAAAGCAGCCATGGTTTTCTGCTGCCTAGTCATCAAAGAAACTCCTCCCTGAAACCACATGCAGAACCAGTCAGATGCTTCTCTGTGGAGACCACTGAACAAACAAATCCCCTTAAGTGATGCAAAAAGGAATTACTTGAACACTACCACCTCCACAGGGAGAGTCCTGGCCCAGAGAAGAATGGCTACTGTTGTGTCAAGGTGGTCATCTCCCTTGAGAGCTGCAGAGTAGGTAACTGTGGCCTGGTTTTTTAGCAGCAGTAACAAAGCTAAAAAGTCTGCAATGTTGAGTGACATACACAAATGGGCAATCCTGCAAAGAAAGAGACTGTACTTTCTGGATTTTGCAAAGTGATGCCTGTGAATGGATTTTTCCTGGACTGTGTGGCCATCCAATGAGATGGGACGAGTGTAACAGTATGTTCCTCAGCAAAGAATGGAAAAGTAAAAACAGATCAGCAATACAATCTTTTACAGTGTACTTCCATTTTTTTCCTAGAGAAATTATGTGAGAACAATCAATTCAGTTATGTGCAATGATGTCCACATCAGTGGACAAGGGAAGAGCTACAGATGTCATCTATCTGGACTTCTCTAAGGCCTTTGACAGGGTTCCCCCACAACATCCTTCTTACTAAATTGGAGAGACAGGAATTTGACAGGTGGACTGTTGGTAGATGAGGAATTGGTTGGATGGTTGCATCCAGAGGGTAGTGGTCAACGGCTCAGTGTCCAGATGGAGATCAGTGACAAATGGTGTCCCTTGGGGATCTGTACTGTGACCAGTACTGCTCAATACCTTCATCAATTACATAGACAGTGGGATCAAGTGCACCCTCAGCAAGTTTGCCAATGACACGAAGCTGTGTGCAGTCAATATGCCTGAGGGATGCCATCCAGGGGGACCTGGACAAGCTCAAGAAGTGGTCCCATGTGAACCTCATGAGGTTCAACATGACAAAGCGCAGGGTCCTGCACCTGATATATTTTTTATGTTTTAAAATACCTTAAAATTTTTTCAAATACTGCTGTTGTTCAAACATTACTTCTGATAGTCTCTACTTTCAGGAATGCAAGTCTAACTGAGTAACAAAAGGCAGGCCATGAAATAAAAATCTGAAAGGAGAGAAACCTACTATAACCCTCCTAAAAAAAGACGTTTGGCAACATATTTTTCAACATAAAATATGAGAAATGCTAGTTCATTTAACATTTATATTGCCAAAAATTTGAATCATATGACATACACATGGCTGATTTTCTCTCAGGAGTAATAAAAGCTTTCTTGCTATTGGACGGTATTCGCAAACCTCTGAATTCTGAGAACTGACTGACAATTTTTAAACTTTATCTAATGACAGAATATAATAAATATAATATAAAAGTTATTTGCGTAAGAAAAAGAAATTTAATATTGTTTACAGAATGCCATTGTTTCCGATTTTGCATATTAAAGTTTCTTTCACAACAGACTGTATAGTAAGAGCTAGAAAGAGGCTCTTATTACACCAATTACAGTAAAGTCACATACAAAATTCTAGAGGCCAAATTAATCAGTACTATCTTTCATCTGGTTTTGGCCATTGTTGGAGAACAGATGCTGGCCCAGATGTACCTTTGTTGTAACCTACTATAGGTTAAATTTTTAATTTTGCCCTGGTTGCTACTTTCTACAGTTGTTTTTCATACCATATACTTTTAGAATACTTCGTATACTCTCTCAGTTGCACTGGTAGAACACCTATATTCACACAGATGTGACACTGGAGCAAAACAGCACTGATGACTTTGTAGATTGTCAAGATTAAATCACATCATTAGAAGACCCCATCCCTTTCCGACATCTGAAGACCAGAATTTTCAAAGTATTTAACAGTTTTATGCACCTTATTCCCACTCTAACCACATTTAGATTAAGTACTCCAGATGCCTGGGAGACATATGTTTTCCAATTTGACCCACATTTGCCAAAGAAAAGCATTAATATGCAGCTAGGCAATATTACTGACCAATATCTTATAGTGGAAATGTTGTATTTCAAAACTGTAGTTTTGGAGTTATTATTTTATATGAAAAGTTGTATCTGTTCCGCCTACCAAAGGAAGCTAGTTCATAGTCCAGCACTAGCTGAAGAGAATCTTTCCCCAGAATTTTTTTTTTTTTAGGATATCTTATTGTTACTGCCAAGTATTTTATGCAAATCATTTAGAATACCTTTTTAATACAAGAATTGTTTCTGATTACCAAGTACTCTCCACCTACACAGTGTGAAAAGTTACCATCTTCAGCCTTCTTTTTGCCTTTACTGACATTTTATCAAATTAAGTGCTACTATGTTTCAAAACACAGAATTCACTTGCTGCTGCCAGAGGAAAGTCAGAGAGACAAGTGAAAATCTGGACAAGTCATGCTGTTTGTAATAAATTAATGGAGCAGTATGCAAATTGAGCCTGGATATGGTTTTTGCCATTATTTCTTAATGAGTATTAAAAATACAATGTGCTGCTGGAAACATAATTACATAGAAGACGTGTTTCTGTGGTAAAAAATAGACTTTTTAGTTGCAAAAAAGTTAAGTAGTCTTTTCTGAAATGTCAAAGAAAAGCATTTCATCACAAAAAATTAAAGAGAAGAAAACCTTTTAAAATAGGAATTTATATGTAATTGCAAATTATTCTGAGGTAACCACAACAGCAGATAGCAAACACCATGGCAATATTTTCTAGAGAAATGATTTCACATTTTCCTCACTACAGTGCCGTCCGAAGAAATAAACTGTCAATCGATACATTAAGCTTTCACAACACTGCAGATGATTTTTCACAGTAATTTAATTATAGAATGTATGGAACAGAATATAATGCTTCTGCTTCACTATCACAGATATTAGTCACTGCTGTAATACAGGCTGATTTAAATGCCTGTCAGAGTATATGATTTGTCAGGGGAAAAATTCTTACTTAAGGGATGACAATAAAGTTTTTGCAACCCATCAATGACAACTCCTAGAAGGGATAAAAGCAAATAATTGGGAATTGAATTGCCCTCATCAAAGACATCTGCTTCAATCAATGAGCAATACAATTTCCATGTCATTTTTATCTTCCTGTTACTAAGAACAAGCAGAAATACTTCTTTTATTTTCATTTCAGCAGCAGTAGATTGTCAATGCTTCCCAGACACAAAAAGATAGACACGCATGTTTTTAACACTTCTGTGTTGACTTACTGCATCATGCCTTACCTTAACTGCATTTGTAAAGGCACCTAAAGTCTACCTTGCATGCTTGACATGCAACTACCTACCTGCTAAACAGGGCAGATTAATATGGAATTCTATTGTACTATTCCATAAATCATAGGCCTATTAAAAATTTGCAGCGAGGTCCTGTGCAGTATTTTCAAACTGTAAATAGTCTTAAGAAGAATGGTTCAAAAAAATGCTACTCTTGGACTGAGAGATTCAAGCTGACAAACACCAGAGATCTGGCAAGGCCAAGCCTTGCCATCTCTAGAGAAATCAATAAAATACCACCATCTTTTTCTCCCAGTTGCAAAATGGCTAGAGTAATTTTTCACAGAAATAAAATAGCTATTAACTTCAAACAAAGAGATGACTATTTTACTCCTCTTGATCTATTCTCAAGCACTGTGGTAGCAGGCATGACACACCTGATATAATGAAACAAGCAACAAGGTACACGGTTGGATTATTACTTGCATTTTGTTAATGTACTGCTTTTCATCTACAAAACGAGTATACAGAAGCTCTGAAAAAGTATCCGACCTTTATTTTTATGGACTCTAGTAAAGCAGGAGAATGCATCCTATGAAAAGAAAAAACCTGACAATAAACAACCAGGGAAATCTTGTATTGTAATGGAGGGATCTGCAATAAACTTGCAGAACAAAATCTTCTTGGGTTTGTAATATGTGGCACTGTTCCCAGTAAGACAAAGAATTCAGCTCATGCCAGTAACAGAGTTTCTTGTTCAAAAGACACTTTCTGAAACGTCCAACCTCTACCTCTTGAAATACACATGGTTTGCAACAATTCACGTTGTACTGCAAGCCCCAGCCTGATGGTTTTCCCTGGGAAATACCAGTCTCACTGGTCAGCTGCACAAAACCATCAGGCTGGGGCTTGCAGTACACACATCTCAGCTCAACCCAGCACAGACAGCAGAGAGCCAGGGCTCTGCCCAATCTATCCACTATGCCCAGGGCCTTCCCTTCTCAGCTTCTGTATCAGCTGTTGTGTGTCTCCTGGCCACAGCAATATTTTCATTTGTATCTTACAGAAGCCAATGGGAACATGCAATAACATTAACAGAAAAATCTGTGACAAGATGTTCGGCGGCATGACTGAGAGTTTCTACATTTCCAATAGCTTGGTGAGGTCTTAAAGCAATACTGCAATGTAACCCTCCCCCAAAAATTCCACCATAATTAATGTGGTATTTCCCTAAAGCTTGAATGCATCTACAGTTAGGATCACATTTCTTAAATTATATTTTTATATCTTTTTAACAGGCACCGTTTAAATTACTTGGTCTTATGACATGCAGCTAATAGAATTCATGTCTGTACAGCAAAATGCTGACTTGCTGAGTCCCACTGCAGCAAGGGCAAATTTAAATAAGTTCTTGATAATGTATTTTTCCTTGAACTGATGCAAGGAAGCTCCAATTTACACATTGTTCCAAATACTACGGTTGAACAAAGTGCACAGACAAATTATAAAGTATGGTTTTTATCTTAATAAATAATTTCATACATCATAAAAGTAGATGTACTAAATACCTGCTTCTAACTAGCTGCCCAGGGTGAGGAATTCAGATATTTTCATATTGGGCAAGCTTACTCCTGAGAAATGGAAATTTCCATTTTATATTTTCAAACATATGAAAATACTGGGGGGGGAGGGGGCGGGGAGAGCATAAAAAGAGTGCCTCCTTACTTGATCTATCTGTTTCTTCTGCATGATTTGAGTTATACTTGCTACCTTTAATTGATAAAAAATAAACATTCTATTTTTACTTCAGTAAGACGTCAGACACATTTATTTCTAAGAACATTAAGGTCCTTCTTGGTCTTCAAATCACTGGAAAGAAAAATAACATTCTTCTCCCAGAGAAAAATGGGATTTTATTGCTTTTTAAAAGGTGATGTCAATATTTCTTTCCTCAGCAAAGAAAATTTCCTCAACTCTGCATTTTCTTCTGCCATCTGTTTTGTACTGAGATACAACAAATAATGGGGATTTGTATTTTGTTCTTATTGTCTAAAAATGTCAATTTTTTTATGCCAGGAATAATCAAAAAAGAAAGCAAATTTCTAATTCTGGAATACACAGCAGGCGCAGTATTCCATTGGTCATGATTTTTGGTGGAGAAATACAGTTTCACAGATAATTTCAATTTTTCTTCTGACTCTGAGGCTCAACTTAGAGCTTGGAAAAGGCCAATTAGTGTGCCAAAAAAGCACACTCTGGTAGATGCTGTGCGATTTTAGCCAGTTTACTTCAGTTTTCATCCACCAACTGTAGGTAATTTTACTCTAGATCACTGCTCAGGCAAAGCCGAATTTTGTTCCAAACAGTAGAAAAATAGCTTCTGTGAATAATCAAGAAATACAACAGAAAACAAAGCTTACATTTGATGGTGACCTGAGGTAGCACTTGCTCAGTTGATGTTAATTTATTTCTGTACTCAACTGAAAACTGTATTTAGCACTCACTTTTTAAAAAATATGGGTTGACAAACTGCTGCAGAATAACTTCCAATGGTTTTTAGGTTAGAGTGGAGTGGTAAAAAGACCAATGTCTCAATCAAATCCCTAATTTGATAAAATAACTTAGATAGGGGCAAGAAGAAGGAAATTATAACCAAATGTGAACCCATTACAAATTAGAATAAATACCAATATATTCTCAGATATCAGACTGAAAACACTGATATTTACAGAATATTTCTGGCAATGCATTGCCAACAAGTAAAGCTAAAACAAAACAATTACTCAAATGAAAGTGAAAAGAAGTCTTCCACATATTTTACTCTCACAGCTGCCACTGTATGTTGATGTTTATTCAGCACAAAATTATTTAATTTTTAACAGCAGAATAACTTAGTAGATGAACTGCAAAAATCTTCAGTGAGACTGACCAACTAAGATGTCACCGTGACAAGTAGAACTACCACCTTGAACCATGGAAGCAGAAAGTGTGCTTTCTTCTTGAAGTATGTTTGCACTTGATGATGACAAAGACGACAAACTTATGTTGTTTTTTGACTGAGCTGTGAGTAATACACACTTTAGGAGCTCAGAGTTGAAAACGAGCTGGAAAAGGTAACATTCATTCATTTAAAAAGTACTTAAAGCCATTAAAATTTCAATACTTACCAAAACTAAATCTAACTTATTAATAATGTGAATAGTTTCCTGTCTGTTTTTCGTATCAGGCAGATCTGTATAGACCTGAGTGTTCTGTCCTTTACCCTTTCAATAACAAAATATCTTAAATCCACTGTCAAGTAGTACCTGCTACATCGCTGTAGTACGTGGTCCTATAATTATCTTGCCTCTCTGCATCACTCTAAACAATTTTTTGCTTATCATAATAACAAAACAAAGACAACCAAAGAACAAAGCCTTCACATACTGTACCTGCAAAGCACAGTTCATCATTCGCACAATGTAGTCAAACTGTTGATGGTCCAGAATTGCTCGATTTTGTTTAACATGCAGGCCTAATTCCTGTGTCAGGCAGTGCCGAGCTGCCTTTCCTTTTAGGGCTCTTAGAGCTGCAGGCAGGGTCTGGAGAAAAGAAAATCTAACTTTATGAAAATGAAATTAAATGGCAATATCCATACTGAATATCATTCATTTTTATTAAGACACTGCAAGTGACAGTATAGTAAAGAACAACTTTGGGAATGACTCATTAGCTTGAATATCAAGCTTTCACATAATGGTTGGTTCAGTTTGAGTCACTAAGTATTGCATTTTTCCCATGGTTTTTTCAAATGCATTAAACAGCATTTCTCACCTACATCTGTAAATAGAAATTATCAAATATGGACATGCATTGAATGGATGTGAAATCAGAAATGGGTTATTGTGCATGAAAGCAAGCGCCCGATTCTGTACCAGCCAGGCCAGGTCTCGAGTTAACATTATCAAGGCCAACCAGCATGTTTTTTGATAAGCAGTGAATGACAAATGGCTTTAGAAGTGGCATACCTCTCATAGCAATGAGGCCACAAGACTGTTACACAGCTTACCCTAAAACAGCGCCAATATATTATTTATGCCAATGTTTTAAAGATGCAGCAAGTGCTACATCAATGATTATCAACTGTGGTCCTTTAGACTAGATTTAATGGGTGGTAACAGATAAGTAAGAACAGGCAGCCTATTGTCTAAAGACAAGTTTACCATGCAGGGGGACAAAACCCTAAATTTTTCCAAATGCCTGTAAGTTGAAAGAGGTTAAAAGCTACTGTGTTATACATGCATGAAAAACCTTCAGAAAGAGCTACACATTTTATTAGGACTTTTCCCATATGCATCTTCATAACCTAACTTCTAAATCAAGAAACATTTTCTATCTTGAGCTGCACAGCCTCAGAAATATACAGGTGATACTTTTCTGAGAAATAAAAAAAATTCTTAAAAAAATTTTACAGTCATTTTCATACGTAGAATTGGATTTGAGAATAAGTTTGGGTGAGTGTTCTAGAATTAGTAACTGAAAACTCTACAGACAGGACCTACAAAACCCATCAACTTCTTAATGTGAAAAAGTAAGAATGTCGAGGATGACAACTCAGTAGTACATTTTAGTGAAGACAGACATGCCAAATATTTACATTCATCTCTGAGTTCTATCAAATTACTGATTTTTAAAACCAGCAAAATTTACTGTACTGAAAATTAGAAAGAGCATTGGTTGAGAAACATCGAAACGTCTGTGTAAGCCTTTTGTTTACATTCCTCCTAATCAATACTGCTAGACCAATATATACCCCTTTTTCAAAAAAATGTGTGGACAATACCATTTATAATGGTAATCTTAATGAGCAAAAAGGGCATCAACACACCATACTACAAACAGGTTTTCAAAACCATTAGCTTCATATTACACACAGTACTGCATTTAGATTATTAATTTTATTGCTTACTTCATTCATTTAAATGGTTAAAATAATCATCAGTATTTGAAACGACTTCAAAACGTACTTTGCTCATTAAAAGAACAGAGGCTTATTTGGGAAATTTATAATTTCATTTTATTACCTTTTCAGTCTCCAAAAATTTGTTTTCAAAAATAAACGAGATGCAGTTTCTAACAACTTCCAGCCTTTGTGCACTGTTGAAAACTGTGCTTCCTTTTTCCATTATGGAAACTAGCAAAGAAAAAGAAAAATACACATCTGTGCAATGTCTTCTGCAAGAGCCACAAAGAATATCAGAAAGATCTTTTTAAAAAACAATGTAAAATTTAAAGTCCCCTCCATTTCATTCTGTTAAGAAAAATATCATTAGTAGGCACATACAGATGGGAATACAAGATGCTAAAACTTTGGGTTTCCTATACTATCTGAAGAATAGAGTGCTCTGAATTTTAACTAGAGTAGTTGATTCTCTTTACTACTTGTTCTATTTGCCTCATATAGGCACAAAGAGATTCCAACCTCTAACATATTAATGAAATATATAAATAGATACAAATTAATAATAATAATAAAAATAATGTGTGCGTGTGTGTTCTGCAGTGAACTATGTAGCCTTGCATATTTTGTAGCAGTAGGTAACTATTTTTCCCTAAAAAACTCATTTGCTAAGCCAAGAATTCTGTGAAATCTTGAAGAGCAAACCTGACAAACCTGTTCTCTTATCTAGATTCCAATTTGCTGAGATCTAAAGATTATTTTCTTAACACAGTGTTTCGCTCTGAATTTTTGAGAAAATTCAGAATGGAAGAACTAACATTCTCTGTTTCTTATCATGTAAATAGAACACAAATGCAGAATATGCCCTTCTTGTAGAGAAGCTACAAGATAATGAGCAGCTCCTAATATCCAAGGGTTTTGACACACAGGACAGCAGGGAGTATGAGTGTGAAAGCTGTTCCTTGAAAAAAAACCACAACCAAACCCACAACTAACTTTGACATAAAAATCAACTCATTAAGAAAGAAAACCTTCTCTTGCATCTAACCTTTTAAAGAGAGACAACAGAACACAAGCACATACTCTTTAAATTTTCTGAGTGACACATTCAATGATACAGTCAACAGCAAAAGCAGGTAAATAGAGTTTATCTTCTTACATAAACCCAAAGAGAAACAGGCCTGGAAGGGGCCTCAAGAGGCCATCTAGCTCATCCTGCTGTCCCTAGACAGGATCAACTGTATTTATGTTATTTCTCATGTTTGTCTAATATGTTCCCAAAGTTCTGTGATAACAGACTCCATGGCTTCACAACAAACCCATTCAACTGCCTTACAATCCTCATTTTACCAAGTTTTTCCTGTCAAATAACTCTACTTTTGTGCTGCAATTAAACCCATTATTTCTTATCACTCCAGATTATTCCCTTTCTTTTTTTAACAGCCTTGTAAGTAATTGAAGACTGCTATTATGTGTTCCCTTAGTCTTCTATTTTTCAGTCTAAACAACTCTCCATCTTTCCTTGTAGGTCACATTCTCCAGACCGCTGGTCATTCTTGTTGTTTTTTTCTGGACCCCCTCCAACAGAACCAACAACGCAGACAGTCTTCCAGTGTCCAAAAATGGATACAAACAGTCCAGCTGAGGTCTTACAGGGTACAACGAAAGGATTTCTCCATGGAGTTCACTGACTGTACTCCTGTTTATACATCCTACTAAGATGTTTGTCTTTTTTGCAATAGCTTGATATAGTTGGGTCATGTTTGCCCTAAGATCATTATAATCCCCAAATTAATTTCTGAAGAGCTGCTGCCTAGTCAGCTGATCATGCCTATGCAAGTGCAATACCTTATTTGAAGAAAATCAGTAGAGAAGGACAAAATTCAGAGACTAGATCTCTAATTTTTCAAGACTGATTTGAATTCTAATCCCATCCTTAAAAAGTTTAGCAAGCTCTTCCAGCTTTGTGTGTCCTGCAAGTTTACTAAACATACTTGTTTATGCCATCATTCACATTGATGAATATGACTAATGGAATTTTTCTGGCATTAAAATGAAATTGACAGGCCTATAATGTCTACATCTGTTCTTTAGAGTTAAATATACATATATTTATTTTGAGACCCATGCTGTGTTTGTTCCTTGCCCTTTTCCAGTAATTTACATGTCTTCCACTAGTGTCAGGGGAGAAACCTTAACAATTCAAAGTCCGCTTCAGCCAGTCCTGCAAGTATGCTATTCATCAGACCTAGATGAATAGACAATATTTAATTCAATAGTTCAATCTAACTCAGATCAAATCCTTTTTTGTTGTTAGTGATTATGCCATTCGCACTCTGGATGTCTGACTTCTTAGTAAAGGGTGATGCAAAATAGCCCTTAAAATTGCAAACAGGCAAGTCTATGTCACAAACTTTACTACAATCACTAAAAATACTGTATTAACATGAAATTGGGAGCAACACATCGCAGCCATGCTAATTATACGTTCAACTCATGAGACAGGATGACAAATAGGTAAGTTGGGGAACAAGCAAACATACCAACGGGAGGACCTGCTGGAACAACGCACTTCTTGTCCCCCCGGGTGGCAGGGGGAGCACCCTGACTCCTTGCGAGGCTTTCCTGGAGGAGCTCCTGCACCCGGCACTCATTGATATGGGGGAAAGGGAGGATGTGAACCCGCAAGTGGGAGCCCTCCGTGGGCCGTGGCACTTTCTGGAATGCTATGTGGGGATTGGGATTCTCCTGCAGGTCAGAAGCAAAAGGTTATACACAAACATGTTACGTAGTGTTACCTTCCATCTCATCCAACTTTATTGCTGGTTTGTGTATCTGTCATATCTGAAAGATTAAGAAGCCAAGTATCTAACACCACTGACCAATATCATGTTTCATATTCATATCACCCTTGATTCATTATCTGTAATACTTCCAACTTTGTTAAAGGTTTTCATATAATTATTTCAGTCAACATGCAAAACTCCAAAATAAAGAGAGCAGAAAAAAGCCACCGTTTAACTTAGGTTGATTTTATGCAGCTTAATAAATATTTAGGACTTGAATAGAAATTAGTTTGACAATCAATCTCTTCACTACAGAGAGTGTTGAAGAATATTAAAACATACAATCTCTTCACTGAATACTGAGAAATATTCTCATCTTGATCAAAACTACAAAGTGAAAATTCATTTTTGTACTATGTTGTATAAAACTATGGCTGTCCTTCATTAGGGACCAATCTTCTGTACGTCCCATAAAAATATGTCACACAGCTCACTGTTTGCCCTAAAAAAATGGAAAAAGTTAGTATAAGTGATCAAAGAGAGTAAATAATGGACCTAAACTACAAGGAAAGTAAAAAGAACCCGTCACATCAGATTTTAACGTGTTCTCAAACGATAGAAAAGACTACTATTGTTGCAAAACTACTAGAATTCCACTGTGAAAATAAATATTTGCCTATGTGATTCTTCACTTGGTCTTTTACGATCTTTGTTTTCTCTTTCTTTAAAAGAAAATGTAATAAGCCGCCCCAAAGAAAACTTTTATCCTTGCTTCTGCATTTTCTTGCAGAGGTCTTCAGAATTAAAAACAAACTGCAATATGAAACCAGTTTCATATTGCAGAACACCGACTTAATTTTTTTACCAAAATAATTGCTCCATCTGCTACTATATAATTATTATATTTGTCTTGATCCTGACATAATCATGCAATACTGAAGACATTAGCAAAATACACCCCATACCACACAACAGAGATGTGACTGTATGTGGTATATTTGAAGACATGCTGTATGTAGACAAGCTACCAGACACAGTATCAGTGTAATATGAATATGTGTTCCTATATGTGGACATGCATCTTCTGCCTCTGGTGTTCAGCAACTGGAAAGACTATGTACATCACAAACCACTAAGTTTCACTCAACTGCCTCTGTGTTGATTTCAGCTTTTTTAAAACACACTTTACAGAAAGATATCCTGAAGGGAACAAGATATGAAAATTCACCATTTCTTTCAATTCTTTCCCCTCAAATGGTTGATAATCTCTCCTGTTTGGGTTTTTTTCCTGACTTCATGTTGTACCTTTTCCAAAATACAGCTGAGATCTACACGTTCCATGAGGATTCTACAACCATTCAGAAGATCACATCTCCCATATTGAGTAGTGTGATGATCAATCAAACAAAACAGGATATTTTCTACTCTTCATTCATATACCAGGGGTTTTCATTAATCATGTTTGAATTTACTGCTATCCGATTGGACTCTGTGCTGTTACTTATTACTGGCTATGTACCACTGCCAAAGGATTACTCAATCAATTTGCTTTCTGTTGTAATAGCACACCTAGCTTCCACTAAAACTTATAAACAGAAGCTAGCTTGATACTTTCATTTACGGGAGCAAAAGCCAACAAGGAGATCAAATGCATCAACTTGAGAAATAGCAGTCAAAACAAACCAGTTACTTAGCCATACAAATTCTTTGCAGAGGAAAATTTAATGAAAAAAGTGAAAAATCTAGCTAGGGGGATGAGAGCAGCAGATGCCAGAAGAAGCAAGGCAAGGAAAGGGAACACAATCTCAGCAGTGGCTAACAGATGACATACAACAGAAAAAGCCAGAAAGGGAGAATAACAATTCCACATTCCATTTAATGGAGAAGAGAGATCCAGAGGAAAGATACAGAAAGAGTTACTTTAATCTTGGCCATCACAAACCTAACCTCAGCTGCATATGCTATTAAGAATGTAGGTCTCATGTCTTCAACTGCTGAAGCAGTATATGCCAAAAACTTGTCTAGATTTTCCACTTGTACCAGCTAGACTAATACAAACATTATCTCTGCCTAACAAACCCTGTTTCTCGTATGTATCTAGACTGCCACAGCTACAATTTGATGACTATTTAAACTGTGGAACAAGATGTCAAAATATGTCACACTGAGTTTAAAATGAGGCAGCTCTAGTCGTAACTTATAGAAGCAATGTTACTCATCACAGTGCTTTATTCTAAGACAGCTGTATACGCAGCTACTAAAAAGCTGGCTTTTAAATACACTAAGTCACTGACCTAGTGGTAGTGAAACAGCAGGTCAATCATAATAGTATAAATAAACTGCATCATAAGAGAAGACTAAAATGAATTCATTTTGACAATTATTTTAAGAAATAAAGTTGCACATTTGCACATTCTCTTAAGCTTTATAGGGTCTTTCATTCTAAAAAGGTTCTATATCCACTAGAAAACAAATACAAAGGTTCACCATCTCCTTTGGAGTAATCGAGTATCATAATACTGATGTGATGTGTTGTGATGGTTGGAGGCCATCTTGGGCATAGTGATCACAAAATGATAGCTTTTGGTTCTCAGGAAAGTAAGGAGGGGGGTCAGCAAAACAGCCACCTTTAACTTCCAGGGGGCAAACTTTGACCTGTTTAGGAGACTGGTCGACAGAGTCCTTTGGAAGGCAGCCTTGAAGGGCAAAGGAGTCCAGGAAGGCTGGGCATTCTTCAAGAAGGAAATCCTGAAGTTGTAGGAGCAGGCCATCCCCATGTGCCGAAAGATGAGCCGGCGGGGAAGAAGACCGGCCTGGCTGAACAGAGAGCTTTGGCTGGAACTCCGGAAAAGAAAGAGAGTTTATGATCTTTGGAAGAAGGGGCAGGCAACTCAGGAGGGATACAAGGAAGTTGTGAGGTTACGTGGGGAGAAAATTAGAAGGGTCAAAGCCCAACTAGAACTTTATCTGGCTACTGCCATAAAAGACAATTAAAAATGTGTCTGTAAATACATTAGAAACAAAAGGAGGGCTAAGGAGAATCTCCATCCTTTATTAGATGCGGGGGGAAACATAGTGACAAAGGAGGAGGAAAAGGCTGAGGTACTTAATACCTTCTTTGCCTCAGTCTTTAATAGTAAGACCAGTTGTTCTCTGGGTTCCCAGCTCCCTGAGCTAGAAGACAGGGACAAAGAGCAGAATGAAGCCCCCATAATCCAAGGGGAAATGTTTAGCGACCTGCTACACCACTTAGACACACACTATTAACTTAGACAGTGTTAACCTGGAAGACCTGAATTCAGAAAATGCACGTTGCTATGTTAAACACCACTATTAAATTAGTAAAAGATAATGTAATATTTATTCAGAAGTTTTTGTTTCCGATAACTTAATTCTAGATCATAATAAAAGATGATTGCATCAGCACTTATGATTAAGAGAATCCTATAGGATGAGGAGGTTTACCATGGAATAAATAATATTTTATTACAAATCAAATCTCACAGATGAAATTAATCTATGTAGTAAATATTCTGATGAGTGATGTTTCTCTTCATTTGCCACAACATACATTTTCTTATTGGAAGTCTGAAGTGTCAGTGTAAGTATTAAGATACTCCATTAAGTATGCTACACCACATATGGACAAAAGACAACATTTCATACACATTTCTAATTGTGAAATGGTTTTAGTCCACAAAGATGTATTTGCTCTCACTTCTAACGTCTGCTATCAACAAATTAGATTAAATTGTGCATCACTTCTTTCTTTCAAAAAAAGTATAAACAGTTATTTAGCAATTTCAGAGGAAAAGAGATGGAGCGAGTAAGTGAATGAGTGTGCCTGAAGATAGACACACGAATTCTGCAATGAAGGACAATATCAAAGCCAGACTAACCTCATTTAACACACCCTACTATTCACACACTCCATTTACTTGAAATACATAGATGTATTTTTCCATCCAAAATCTACTGACACAAAACATGGCTGAATGTACTTGTAAAGTTTTGGATTTCCTATGGAAAAGATACTAATTTTACCCCAAAGAAAGACTGCACTGACACTGACAAAATGCTTAAAGGCAATTCGTTTTGGAAAAAAAAAGACACCCACAACACAGCTTCCCTCTTCCTCCCCAAACATCCCGGAATTTAGCAGTACTTAATAACTCTTGTGATTTTTTTTTTATAGAAGAGCACACGTAAATCATAGTTTTGGAGAAGTGGGACATACAAAAGAAAGGGTGAGAAAGGTGTTAACTGACTGTGTAACAGATACTGTCCTGTGGACTCTAAATGACAGGAAGTAGGAGGGGGAGGGAGATGAGCTGATGAAAAAAGAAACAAACAAGAAGCAAAAAAACCCTCATCTAATGGAATGGTAAGGGATTTTACAAAAGCACCATGTAACATAAAGGCATAATAGGAAGGCACAAATTAAACTGGAAATGGTATTCTAGGAAACCTAGGGAGTCCAAGAAACAGGCTGTAAGAAATTAAATAGTGCTTGCTGAGCACACAAACCACGGGGACTGGGTTGCACAGCAGGAAAGATCTGTGGAAAGTATACATTATGGCAAATTGGATGTACAGTTTTCATATGCAAAAGTATTGAGAAGCAAGAAAAGAGTTGTATTTGGCATGGACAGGTTGCAGTAGAGAAAAAAACAGTTTATATACATTATGTGAATACACACTGAGAAAATAGAATGCTAAGTAGCAGTAGCTATATGTAAATCAATATTAGCATTAATAAATAAATATTACCATATTCAACTTCCTTCACATGTACAAAATTGGTAACATTTAAAGTTCAAAAGTCTTTCATTATAACACAGATGATGACTATCACGAGCTGTCATTTCCAGTTTCAGATACTGGATCAGCCTCACAAATAAGAATTTTCAATGTTTCTATCTCAACTCTAAAAGTGCATCAGGTATAGTAAACTTACATTTTTGAAGAGCTGTTCTGCAAGTTCTCTAACATGTTTTATCATTTTCGGTGGATTACCTTCCTCAGCTTTAATTCTTTCGACTTCAAAGGCTACCAACTTTAAAACAGAAAAAAAAATGTTGATAATTCAACTAAAAATAACTTATTTCCTACTTAAGTGAAACCGAGCAAAGAAAACTGAACACTGAAAAATGTGCAATGTCACATTGCTCTGGAACATGAGACATTTTCACTTTCTTATAGAGCTGCTGTTACTAGAGTTTATAGTCCTACCTAAGACAGAAAGTCCTACATACCTAAAACATTCCTTTAACATTTCTAATACCACAATTCGTATTTCTCATCTGTACTACTACTATGCAGAATTAATACCAAACTCTATTTTTACTCTACATTCAAATAAAAGCCAGCAGAGTAAAAAGATGGCATTACTTTTTAAAAGAAAAAAAATGTTTGTCCCAGTTTATATTGTTGGGTATGTATTTAATTTACTTTTTCAATGTTTCTAAGAACGCAATTAAATTGTTCAAAATAATTCTGTACTATCACATGTGATGCATTATGAAGTTCCAAACCTGACAATTGGAATAGCACTACCATGATTTATACAACTGTTTAACTTCATACATATGAGCAGGGCATAATTTTATGGAAGTAAGCTAGAAATGTAGAAGAAATGTAGAAAATGAGAAATGAGAAGTTTAGAATAAACTTCAGATAATAAACAATAAAGATTCAGAAGCATTTTAATAGTTTTTCACATGCTGAAATACCATAGGTACATTTTAATTTCCTTGGAAACATAGGAACGGTTTTCACCTCATCAAAAAGATCACAGGTTCTGTAGGGAGGACCCCTCTCTGACACAAATCCAGCAAAAGCCATTCCATTGAGAACTTTGGTTAGAAAGTCATTCTCAATTAAACCTCGCTGCCCCAAGAAGGCTGCCTGCAATAAAGAAAGAAAAAAAAATGTTTTATCAGTATCAAAACTACAACCATCTATTTATGTGCCAGCAGTTAAACATTTTCACCAGCTTATAGTAATATGTGGTACTTTCTAATTTTCTATCACCTAGTATCTTTTTATACCTAAATTCAGGAGTGATGTAACAGGAAGTTTGATACATTTTATAAATCTCACAGGCAATAACAGAAAACTAGTACTTTCAAGCATTGATTTCTAATTACATACATATGTTTTTGAAATTCCTTAATGATTCCTCAAGTGTTTCTTTGTATTAAATTTTAATGTTAGGTTTGTTTCACATTTCATCACTGTCCCTGCATTTAGTGACACTGAAATACATTGATACAGCGCTACGTCAAAATGATATGCTTATCACATACAGATTATTTTATTTTTTCAAACTTGAACACTTGTTCAAAAGGCAAACTCATGGGAACAATGTGACACAAATGAATATTAACTAAATAAACATAACTGCTTCTCTTTTACCTTATGGAAATGAATTACTGGTTCAGCATGAATTCTGATCAGCTGAAGACAGGACCGGTATCCTTGGAAAAGTTGTGCAAATAGCCTAAGGAAGATTGCTCGCACTTCTTTATCCTGCAAGCAGTAATTGAATATGTTGTCAAAATATTTTCGTATTCTCAACTTTTTTTACACTTTGTATAACACTATTTGAGAAACGCCTACAAATTCATCAAACAATGCGGCAGTGTAGCATGCAAAGTGGAGATACCTGTACACGCATGAAGTTATCTTATGTGAGGCTACAGTTTCACTGATCTGTCCTCAGACGGCAATGACAGATTTAGTACATATTCACCCCTTTACTCCTGCTGCTCTTTTCTACGCCTGCACAACAGCCCCTGGGCAATGCAAGTTTAACTGTTGGGGTGGTCATGTGGTGAATGACATTAAGGAACTGCCATGAGAGAAAACTGATGCTATATAAAGGAAAGAAGGTATTTTAACCTGGATTTATTATATTATTTTAGCAATGCCACTGAAGTGGGCAGGGGCAGCAGGGAATCTCAGGAGCCTAAGCTGGGATCATTGCTGCTGCGGGAAACAGACTCTGAGCATCACACGCATCACCATAGTCATCTACTGTGACTCTGCCAGACGAGGAGACTGCTCTAAGCCTGCTCAGCTACTTGTCTAGGACTCTTCCAACTCATGTCTCCACTTGCCATTGTACTGCAGCCAAAATGAGCCAGAGTTAGTTTAAAAAGTTTAAAACAGTAGATCATTAAAGTCCTGGTTTATTTTGATTTAAATGAGTTAAGGGAGTGCTTATGTAAACACCTATGGGTTAATGGAAATTATGTGAACAGTTGGGGGCAGACTTGGGGCAGTGACATCTTTAGCCAGCCCAGACGCAACTAAAGAATGATCAAATCATGTGCCACCCGCGTATTTTATCTTAGCTCAGGTACCTACTTGGACTGCTGCCACACCTAAAACCTGAGGTCCTAAAAATTGTTTTAGGACCTCAGGTTTTATGGAGTCTCAAAGGACTTTTAAAACAAACTCTAACTTTAAAAGTTACAAGCAGCAAAGAGTATTAGATTAACGAATCAGGTGAACAGCTGATTAGCTAGCCAACAAGCAAATACAACCTAAATAAGTTAAAGCTTATAATTATTTTTTAAAGAAATAAGTTCAGGTATATATAAGATTCTATGAAGTTGTCCTATTAGAATATTTTTCTAGATGTCTAGGTTCTTCTCTGGAACATGACTGGTGTTACTCCATTTTTAAACTCATTTTACAAGGGCTTACTTTACTGAGAGATATTCTCATTTACTTTGTGTCCAGGCTGCCCTGTAGGATTTTAACAGGCACATTTGTACCCTGACTTTTTGGACTACTTGAAAACATTTATTTCAGATTTAAGAAAATTCTTATTATGATACAAAATTATATTAATTTATAACTTCATCATTCAAAGTGAGATCTTAGCTGAATTTTGCTATTAGTTTCAATGAAATCTGATAACATTTTTTGTCTTCAGCAATTAAAAAACCCAATCTTAAAGAAAGAACAATAAATATATTGTACCACTTCAGAGTTACGTGTTTTTGAATACACCTTCACAGAAAGCCCAAGCTTTGTTCTTAAAATGAACTGGCTTTTGGATTTTAGTTTGGACTACCAACTCATGTTCAATTCTAGACACTCCTACAAGCTAAATCCAGCAGTTTTACCAACCTGTTAAGTTATCATGGCTTCACAACTACTTTTAATCTAAATGAACTAGATTTCAGTAGAAAAATTTCTACAGACTTCTTTTAGTATAGACAATTACATATTGTTTCATTCAGGATGAGGTTTACTAAAGCCAAATCCAATGTTAAAAAACATAGAACTCCCATCCCAATACGTCCAAGCACACAATGCTTAATAATTACCATTATTTTTGTAAAACTGGTGACTTATGTTTTGCTGACACAACTACCACTTCTGTCTTTTATTTTCTCTAAAATCTAGATCTTGAATGACATTTTTAGTGTTTCTAAACTTTTATTTCTTTGGGGTGAGGGGGATGTCATGTCTATAAGAGAACTTAATTTCAACGTTTACACACACACACAAAAGACCAGTTTGTGCACTCGTGTAAAATTCTGCAGCTTTACTGGTCTACAAAACAGAGAAGGCACAGATTTAACTCAGCAGACAGCAATATTTAAAGAAAATAAGGTGCTTCCATATTAATACAATTACATTTATAAAAACTTCTAACCCATTAGAATGCTATTAGTGGGCAGAATGCAAAGTCCAGTGGCATTTCTTTGCTCCACCAGTAATACTATAAAGGATATGAAAAAGAAAACACAAAGCAGAAATTCCTAAAAGAAAGTTAGTCTAAAATGTCAACGGTTTTCTACTTTAAAAAGTCAGACATAACACAGAAATCTTACCAGCATTTTTGAGTGTGATAAAGCTGTTCTTGGGGGAGGGAATGCATAATCTGCTGTTTCCAAATCAGGATGCAAAACCTAGAGAATTTTTTAAACAAAAATTTTTTCCCTCATTTTGCTAAGGAAAGGACAAATTAATTTTTTCTTCCTTCTCAAATTAATATTAACTGATATTTAGTACCTCAAATAGCAGATTGAGTTAAATTATGAAGACTGTATGGAAGTAAAGGTGGGAAAAATTTTTCAGCTTCAGGTTTTTATAAGTGAGATAGTTATCAAAAACTCTTATTACAGTCAATGAAGCTAATCAATATAGTTAAGGATTTTAGAGCTGATTAATCTGAAACAGATTAACAGGCAGAAAATTCTTCTCTTTAAGATAAGAATATTTTTTCAGAAGCCTCCAAATAAGGCGTTTTCTAACTTACGACAATTATAGTAAAAAGACAAACTGAACTACTTTTTTTGGTGATTCCCTAATGTAGAATCAACCATTCTTGAATATTGATATAGGGGTATCACAGAAATAAACTTTAAGACTAATTCGTTATTCTTTTATTAAACTTCAAGATCAAGTACAGTTGAAATGAATTTATGAAAATAGAAAAGCTAAAATGAATAGTAACAATGCTGCTCAAACACTGAGGTTGAACTCCTATTAAAAATCATTATTAGGAAGGAAGAAACACTAACTTCCCCTTGACTAATGAAAAAACATTTTAGTAGTAAATTACTGATCATATTAACTTTAACTTCAGATAATAAATTCTTCTAAAAACAAGAATCTTGGCAAGAATCACAGTTTTAAATCTCACATTTCCAGTGTGTTTGAAAGTGATTTAATACTGAAATTAATTTTTCATTCTTTAAAAATAGGTGAAAGGATAGAAAATGGGGTTTGTATCAAAACATACTAGAGAAAGCGCCATTTGAGTCTGATGTAGCAGTGGCTCTGGCAGCTGAGAAAGATGAATACATTCAGGAATTTTAATTGTGCCTCCATCCAGGTCTGCTATGATTACATCTAACTGTAAGGAACAAACAAAAATATTTTCAGTAGTGCATATTGTAAGCATAGTTTAAAAACACAACAGTCCAAATTTCATGATCTGCACAAGTTAAAGATAGAAATTAAAACAGTATTAACTTTCATGTACAGAACGCTTTTGATAAAGGAAATACTCCAAATACTTCATATTACTGAATCTAGCTGTGAAAAATGAATGTAAACTAAAGAAAGTGAAATTAAGCCAAACTTTCAAGTGACTTATGTTTCTGGATGTTCCAGCTCTGTGTTCAGTGACTTGAAATATCTAATAAGCTGTTTGTAAAAGGACACAGTGATGACAACTATAAGTAAAATCCCATATTTCTATGTATCTATACAAAATTCTATGTAACCCTGGTTCAGTTTCTCCAAGCACATGCTTAGAAAGTAAGGATAAAATAAAATAATTGAGGATACATTTGAAAATCATAAATTAATTGTTCAAACTAATGAAAAATATGTGACAAAGCTGGAAATGGATCCATTCCTTCCCATCCTGCACTGGAATCAAATAATTTCCCTCCTCTGTTTTATAGTCTCAATGTATTTACAGAAGAATTGACACTTTTTCTTGTCTCTCTGATTGTCTTGCCTTGCCTTCTACAGTAATATTTTAAAACCATATGTATTGTTCATATAAACATCTCTGAAGCACGGAAAATCTTTGCAACTAAACATCACAAGTGACATCGTGACTATGAATATGCTGAGGAGATGTACTTACAAGCTCATGAATGTCATTACGAAAGACAGAATGTACGCCAATTATGAAAGGTGTTGGTGAGCTGAGAACTTCCAGTAGCTGTGCAGGAAGAATTGGAATATAGGGATAACTGTGAAAAGAATAAATAAAATAAAATAAAAGCTCCCAACTGTCCCTTCACATAGGCCAGCTTTTTTGTTTATAGAAAAAAAAAAAATAAATCTTCCTGTTACTTAATAAATTTACTATAAATACCTGTATTTTAAAAAGACAAAAGATGAAATTATTTATTAAATGCTTTATAAAGTGTCATGCTGTCATGTAAACTGCAGAAATTATTATATTATAGGGTCTACAATTTATTGTAAATAAGAGTATTTTGCAAAACAACAGAAGACTATCTATACTTGTAACATTTATGTTACATGGACATTGTATTTGCCCACAACCTTTAGGTAACTAGAGACATTAAAGTTATGCTTTTAAAAGGTGGCTAGTTTTTCACCCGACACCTACAATTCAGCCTTTTGTAAAATATCACTGATAAGAAATCTTTAAACGAAATCTGCTTTGATATTGAAATGCCAACTAAACATTAGGTATAGAATTCTATAATTCAGATGCTGTTTACTTGATTTGACAATTTAAAAAGATAGTGTTTTCATCAGAGCAACATGAAAATATGAATCTAATTTGATCAATGCATTTCAACACCTATTTTATAGTTATTAAAAATTTACATTCATGACCACTGTAGCATTAGAAAAAAATATTCCAAAACTCACTTTCCATTTTTTTCTTCTTATTCTACATTAAAATGAAGCCCATTTCTGAAATATTTTAAATGAAAATGTGCTACTAAAATACAAGCATCTTTTAATACACAAGGCAGAATTAGGTGTCTTCTTCCTAAAAAAACCAAATAGCTTGACATTAAGTTTTCCATTTCAAAGCACTGAATTCAGATGTGACTTTTTCAAGATTAACTTGTTCATTTAAATTCATTTTCTGTTGGACATCTGTCAGTGACTTAAAACTGCAATACAAGCTAATGCAGATGTTATCTTCGAAACAGACTCCTTCAGGTTGTAAAGGGCCTCAGAAGATCACTTAGTCCAGCCTTCTGCTCAAAGCAGGGTCAAGACTGGGTCCAGACCAAGTTGCCCTGGGCTTTTTCCAGTTGGATCCTGAAAACCTACAGGGATGGAAGCACCACAGGCTCTCCGTTCCACTGCTTAGTTATCCTCATAATAAAACATGTTTTCCCTGCATCCAGTCACAAACATCTATCCCCTGTTTTGATTTATGACCCCCATCTCTTGTCCCCCCCTCCTCTTACTTATTGGCAGGCTGCTATTAGATCTCCCCCATATCTTTTCCATGCGTTTACTTATGGATCATCACTGTCACATTTTACCTTCCAATTGACTTACAGTTAGGATTTCTATTGTATTTGCACATAGGACATTTCTCCTTTAATTGTTTCTACTGTCATGCTGCAATCAGACTTTTATTAATTCTGTGTACAGACTAAGACTTGTATATATTGATCAAGAAAACCTTTGCTTATTTGAACAAACATAGCACAACTCCTTTTGTTACAGACAATGTAATCTAAGTTATAAAAGTAGTTATAAAATTAGTCAAAGAGTTCAAAGAATCAAAACTCAACTAACCTGTATTTGAGGGGAAACATCAAAGACTCCAGAGCCCTACAGGCATCACTGAGCCTCTGAAAACTTGCTGAGTGAAAGAGAACCTTATTTTCTGTAAGCACGGCACAGAACAAGCTGAGTACATTTTGGATTCCTTAAAAAAAACCAAAAAAAACCCAACTGTAACAACATGCCAAAAGAAGAATCAAAATTATATTAAAATGTACCACTTTCTGGTGGAATTTTCAAAAGCATGTGATAAATGCATACATAAATTGCCAAACACAAAATTTTTCTACCTTTTATTTAACTACTGCAGCTTCCTTTCTATTTTTGAGGTTGCTAAAATACTATCTGAATGCATTTCTACATTTCAAATATATAGTATTATACCTCTCTTTCAATACCACTTTCAAGGATTTAATCTTCTCAGCACAAATCCCAGGAATGCTTAAGAATGACTTCAAACAGTATTATATGTATCTTCTGCATAGCCTCCTGTGTAGCTAGAATTCAATTCTGGTCACTGATCCAGGCTTAACTTCTAAACATTTATGTATCTCCATGGGGGAGTAGGGTGGGCGGGGGGGGGCGAGTAAAAATCCTAGTGCCAAGCTCAAAATAAAATGACAAAGACTTCCTAGTAAACACATTGATACTTTATCCATGGACAACATTCTAGGAGTCACAAGGTTAAAAAAGGGCAGTAAAAGCGTACATGTCATTAGAAGGATATGTGAAAGAAGAGCTGCTTGTTTAAACAAGCCCTACTAGATTTAGGGTAAGACTCATGAATCAGATGATTATTTTTATATTTTTTTAAGACAACATGATTTACCTAGGAGACAAAGCCATGTGCTTTCAGGGAAAAACAAAAATACATTTCCTTTAAAACAAAGTCCCATCCTGAGAAGTAGACAAGTCTGAGATGTGAGATATGCAGAAATTTATGAAATTTCCTGAAATATGCTGGAATGTATGATGCTTCCCTGGGGACATAGCTTCTGTTATCAGTAAGACAGCCTGTATTACCTTCACAAACCTACTCCTTATCTTACAATAATGTTCCCAATAAGAAGCGTGGCTACTGAGAGCCATTATATTCATATGATAATTAGCACTTTGTTTTACTTAAGTAATTTTTGTTACATTTTGACAATTTATTTTTTTTTCTATGAAGTTGTATGAAAATTTGCTTCGCTGGCATGGAGCTTAGTTCAAAAATATAAAGGGACAAGGATTCAGAGAGGGTAGTTGAAAAAAAGATTTAATTCTTAAGATGAGTAAGTCAAACAGTAACAAGAGCTTGTGCTTTCAAACTCCATTCTCCAAGAATCCTAAGGACAGATTCATAAAATCAAAGGCAGAGACTTAAGAGGACTCAAAGACAGAAGGCTTTGTTATAACACTGAGCGAGTTACTGTTGCAAATATTTGCTATTGTTTTCAGTGGCATAATGAATATTGCGCTAGCATAAAACAAACTGCTTTGGAATATACAATGTAAGGACAGTGTTAACAAAGAATAAAATATTCAAACTAGTTTCATCATGTGAATGAAATAGCACTTATCAGTGAACAGTTAGAAGCTAACCCGAAATAGTGTATGCGTACTTTCTTGTGTATGTATGTATGAGGGTAAGTACATATTTGAATACAAAGTTAGAAACTGCTGCCTGTTTAAAAAAGTCTCAGTAAGAACTTAAAAACTTGAACTGCCCTTTTTATGCAAAACTGCCCTTGTTCCTTTCCCAGAATATTTTAAAGATTGCTTTGGAGTATACTTTTTGTTTTAAACTAAGTTTTTGTTTTCAAGCTTAGTGGGCTTTTTAGACCATTTCATTTCATGCCAAATGTCTTATTAAGACACTTAGGAATATATATTTTTAAACATCTGGCACTTTTTTCCTATAATCAGATACAAAAATTCTCAAATAATCCTGTATGAACCTATAATTTTCTGACAGGTATTACTGTGGAAAATAATACCTAAAAAACAAAACAAAAAACCCCTCTTGTGATCAAAATATCTATAACTAGAAAATCTTGAAAGAGATGGTTTTCCATTCTGCACATCTTAAAACTGCAACCTAGGCTGAGGTAATGGTTCTAAAATATTTCCTGGATGTTACTGACTTTAAATTTTCTTTTTCAAAGAATTAAAACATTCCTTTACTGAAAGTATTCAATTGAAAACAAGCTTTGTAAAAAAAATAGCCCTTTTTTTCTAGCTATATGATATTCTCTTGTTGTGGATTATGATAATTCAAGAGTCTAGAAGGAATATCTTAATACTAATACCTCTAAAAGTCCTGAAACTTATCTAGTATCAGCATTTTTCACTTAAAATCTCTTCCAAATATAGGCTTCCTCATCACATATAAAAACAATACACAATTCTTAAAGTACATAATAACTTACAAATGCAAAAAAAAAAAAATCACTAACAAAATACATGAATGAAGTGGAAACCAAAATTTTGCTGATGTATATGGAGGACACCCATGACTATTTCATATTATTTGAACACTGGCCTTCTAAAAAGAAGATGTGCATAAAGCACTCCAACTTCCTAGTGTTGATACCTGTCTATGAAGCTAAAACAACACATTATGGTTACATTGATTTTTTTATTCTATGAAAAAAATGAGAACACATTGGCCGTAAAGCACAAGACCACACAGTGTCCTAGGGACTACTAAAATGATATACTATTGTATAGCTAATACAGGTAATCTTCATGCTCATATATAGCATTAAGCTGTATGTCTGTTAGATTTTTATCTTCACCACTGTAAGAAATATATTTGTTAAGTGTCTTCAATTTACAGAAAATTTTACAAGTCTAGTCAGTGTAATTTTTTTTTCTTGCTGATTTTTCTTGATAGTTTCTTTTAAGAACTCAATTTCACGTACACTACATTAGAAGACAGGTAAAAACTCACTGCTGAACTTCTGATGAAGTTCAACTTTTCTACCTAATAGAGTATGTTCTTGGTAGCCAGAAAAAATAAGGTCTGTGTTTCTGTAAAACTCAGGGGGAAAAAAAGTGAAACAACAAGTTTGTCACCTGAACTCAACTACAGTGAGCCTGGAGTTCACAAGTTCTACCTCCCAGATTTTATTGGGGGGAAAATGCACTATACTTAACAGGCAACACTTACTGGAATAAAAAGAAGGGGGGAAAAAAGAAAAAATAAACCAACGCCTTTTTTTTTTTTAATTTAAACTATTAAGCAGTGATGATACAGTTTGTGAGGCTTTCATAGTTTCACTAGGGAAATTAGTCTGCTTTTGCTGCACATTAGTGGCTGCAGATAAAGCTTCATTTTGTACTCTACAGAGGTATTTCCCATTGTAGCTTAATCAGCAGCAATATGATTTAATCTTTAAGAAGATTATTTTTAGCAACTATTTCCCAGGTGCCACACAGAAGAATATTTACTGCAAACATGTTTTTATTACATTCTGCTAGTTACGCTCACAAACATTCACAAACATTCATCTTAAGTGGCCATGGAAGATGAATTTGAAATGTTTGATGTGATATGAATGCACCAGATGTAGCCTCAGCTTTGCTGAGTTAGACAAAAGCATTGCTTTATTTGCAGAACTTAGAAAAGTGACCAAAATTGAGAGCATCTAAGCACATCTCTCTCAATCAGCAGGTCTTGTACGTAATAGCAGGAAAAAACCAGTAAGGACACTGGGAAATAACCACCCTTCTCGATGAGTTTGAACAGGGACAACTGAAAGCCATCACCAAAGCAAGGAGACAGGCTGGAAGGGGCAAGGAAAGCTCACTTGCCAACTGCTCACATATCAAAAGGGATAAGAAGCATTGTCTCTCAAGTCTGCAATCCCTGTCACACCTCCAAGTTCCTTGGAAAACCAGTTAGAAGCAGCTGTGCATTATGTACATTACTGCCCTGTAATCTATTATTGGCAGAAATCTCTGCACAAAGAAACATCTCAGCAGAGCAGCAGAGGAGCAACTGCAGGACACAGATCTCCCGTATGCTCTGTCTGCACATCTGCTCTAAGTCCAAACACCTATGTTGTGGTTTGGGCCGGGCTGGCCAATAACAAGACAACAGATGCTCTCCCCCACCTCTCACTCCAAGGAGAAGAAGAAGAGAGAGAGGGATTTATGAGTTTAGGAAAAAAACTAAACTACTTTAATGAAACATTAATAATAAAATAAAAAGAAAATAATGAAATAGATACAGTATATATAAATACAAAACCGTATCAGGTTCCAAGGGAGGTGTCATCTGCAGACACTGGAAAAGTTCCAGACGGGACTCAGTGACAAATGGGAACTGGATTCCAGAACACTATGGATGAACTAGACAGGGTCTAGATGAACTGACAGGGTATTCCTCAGGCATCAGTTATCAAAGAAAGAGAGCCACTGAAGAGGAGCCAATCTGACCCCCTTTGATCCCTCCACATTTATACTGAGCATGGCAGTATAAAAGGATGGAATACCCTATTGGTCAGTTTGGGTCACCTGACCTGTCCACTCCTCCCCAGAGGTGCAAATCCTCCATGGGGTAAACAACCGATTCAGCTGACCCCGAGTGCTACAGCAACAAGGAAGAGCAGGAGCCTCTCTCACTGAACAGAAAGTTGGCTCTGCTCCACCCCAAACCAGGACAACCTACAAGAAACCTACGTGGGAAAGATGTAATAGTTAGCTAATGGAACCAGCATAACTTTATCGATGTTCTTAACTTCAAGATGAACCTGGAATTTTCAATGGATTGAATCTCCATCTAAAAGTTATTTCTAAATTCTCTCAGCCATTTTCTGCATTCTAATTGCATAAAAAGCAGAAAGTCACCTCACCAAAACTGGCCATGTTTCATCAGAAGCTGGAAAAAAAGAGACTAGGAATCTTGTGTGCTTTCTTGCAAGTGAAAATAAAATTATTTTCATTTCTGCAAGGTACCTTCAATACAAAAGAGTATACTCACAATAACAATATTTGTCTTGCCCTTTGTAATCAGAGTTCATGTAAAAATATGTAAATAACTTACAAAAAATAACAATACAATACCAAAAAGCATGCCAAGAAATAAGCAAGGTCATTTCTTGAGGTATCTTTCAAAAAAGCCGGTTTTAAGTGAGAACTTCACTGGTTCTTACACTTTTACTTTCCTGAATGAAAGCTTCGCAGCCTAAGAAATATTAAATTTACCCCTAAAGAGAGGTTCTGAAGTTTTAGTAGGGTTTATTTTGTTTTGGGGTGGGTTTTTTTGCATAATAGAAGTGCTCTTCCATTGAGAAGCTAATCACCAATATCGACCAACTTCTTGAAAACAGGCTACTCGGTTTGGAAACGCACTTGGATAGTGAAACCCAGGCTAACCACTTCCACTGGCTGAAAAACCTGTACAGCCCAGACAACTTCTTTGGTAGCAGTTGCTTTCCTTCCCCCTCCTTTTCTTCTTCTTCTTTTTTTTTTTTTAATTTAATTCTCTGTATACAACACAGACAGCTTAAAATAAATAAAATCAACTGTACAATACAGACATCTAATCTGGAATTTTCTTATTTTCAAGATGATAGTCACTAACTCAATACAACATTATTGCTCCACACATAATTTGAAATATGTTTTCAGGAGTATAAGCAATATAATGACTGTGAAGGAAATGTTCATCTGATAGAATCAAACAAATTATAAATAGTAAGACTTTTGATTATTTTCCTTTTTTAAACTATTCAAACTATTGATTAAATTATCTGACCAAGCCATGAAGGTGTTATTTCAAGTCTTGTATGTTTACTGAAAACAAACAGCTCCAAATAACAGCCTGAGCCCAGTTTCCTCATGCTCCAAGACACAATTGTGATTGTCCGTAACCTTGAACCGTATACTGGTCTTCAGACTTCACACCACATCCGATGCTAATTTGTCAGGGCATAAATAGACAACATGAAAAACAACAAACAAGTTGATTTTTACAGATTACTCTTTTGCAGTCTACAGACAGACACACATCCTGTAAAATATTATACATACGCTGGAAAATTTTGAATGGAGGCTTCCTGACCTTCACTGTTTTCAAGTATTTAAAGAATCTGTAATTTGTACTAAATTATCTGACATCCTACATCAACAAATGTATCATTCTGCCTGCTTCCTGTTGTTCTAGAATTTAAGTATTTATTTAAGCATGATTAAAAAAACCCCAAACACAAAGTGTACTTGATGAATTATTAACTGTCCTCTATATTGCAAGAAATCAAAATATTATCACCAACTTCTTCAGACTTTTGTAAAGAGTTATGAACATGAGATTTGGAAACTCAACTAGTTGAATATATTATTATGCCAATATGCCATTCTTGAATTACTGGACACAAGAAAAAGCTTAATAGACAAAATAATCCATAACTTAGCCGGACTAATCCAGGAAATGGGTCAACAAAGACTGAAAAGCCTTTCTGAAAGGCCAGTGGAGAGTGCATAGTACAATTTCTGTGCCAGGCAGTGTCAAGCTCTAAAGATAACTGGGAAAAAAGTAGAGGAAAACAAAACTCTTTTCATTTTTATTTTTAGATGTAGCTGCATAGCACTGCTAATGAACAAAATACAAGCTTAACTAGTAAATAAGAGGCAACAATTGTACTCAGTACTCATATAGGTAATCCTTGCCAAATTGCATTCATTCGTCAATCCAAAAATTACACGGTATTTCCAATCAACTACACATAATTAAAACAAACGCCAAAAATTGCTATATCACTCAGTTCAGGATCAATTCACATTTAGAAGAGTAGGCAGTTCTGTTATTAGGAGTAGGACTGCACAGCACACTACATGATTAAATCATAGCCAAACTGGCTCACAAATGGGGAGCAATCTAGCTGGGCCAGCAGAGAGTTTTGTGAGGGTTAATTTATCCTGCTTTCTGGCTGGGTAACAGAGAACCTGAGTCAGACAAGTACCCCAAGAGATTAACTTATTTGGTCTTTTTGTCAGACTAAGGAGGAAGAGAAGCAGTCTCTAAAGCACAGAGCCTTCAGCTAAGACTCCCTCAAAGAATCAAACATTTCATGAATAAAGCATTTGTACTAATTTCTGAGCACACAGAAGGAAGCATGGGTGTGACATGCAGCACTGAAATCAAAACACATTTCTAGAGATTTTGGAACTGAAGGCAATTCAGTATCTGAACCATGAGCATTGTGTGTTCTTTGTAAGAAGCAGGGCAGAACGAAGGCTTCTCTACAAACCAGCCCTTAGTGAGGGTGGAAAGAGGTAAGGAACAGGAGGACCATACAGAAAGATTCTGGTATGAATGCCATAAAAGCCAATTGGTCATTAAACAGCGTATCAAAGAGACTGTGAAAATGAGTATATAAAAAATATATGTCTTCTGGATAAATAGTCCCATTGCTATTGCTCCCCCAAAGTGTGTTCTGTCAACACTGAGTCAAGCAGATGGTTCTCATCCAAACCCAAAATTACACAGGCACAAGAAAACAGGGATTAAGCACATCATATGATCTACTTAGGAAGACACAGTGATGTGTGTCGTTTGCATGTTGATGCCACTTCATTATAACAATTTCATTAAATCCCTCCACAGACCTACTTGAAGGAGCAGCAAAATCCCTCTGGATTCAGCCTTCAAACATAACTCTGCCAATACACTGAGTGAACGTGATTAACAATTTTTTTTTTTTTCCAGGGACAATGACACAGCTAAAGACAGATAATAATGAAATATTTAGATAATAAAGTCTTCGTCCCTGAGAGAAGTGTAAAACCACTTCATATGCACAGTTTTAAAGCTATACATAACCAAAATGAGATTGATAAACTCAAGATTTATATGAGTGTGTTGAGTGAGTTTTCTAAATAGAGCAGAAAAGATGATGGTGGAAGATAAAACAGAAAAATAATGGTTTCATATCTATAAAGTACTCACATGGCAGGGAGGTAAATGCCAAATTTACAGGAAAGCAATAGCTTTGAATTATACAAACATAATCTGCATTACCAACTGAAGATTTGCAAATGATTGTATATCTGGTTCATACAGACAGCCTTGATAGGTGCTAATAAAAAAACAGACATAGGTATTTTCTTTTAAATGTTGTTTTGTGTTTTTTTTACTGAACACACATCACAACCAAAGTCCAGTAAAGAATAAATGCCAAGAGATTGTCAGTCAAAGTAGGTTTGCATATAAAATTAAATTCAGAGCTGTTAAGCAGACAATAATCTTAATGCAAACCAAATCGAGATTGATTTTTATTCTCCTACAGGGAGGGCGGCAAGTAATATTCCTCAACATTGAACAGTTAACTATCAGATTAAAACAGAGGTTTCTGTTCCCTAACTGTCTGTCTCTACATGCATGCAGGGATTAACATTTGAGTAACAGCGTATTCTACTGAAATGATTTATTTTTACATCTCATTTCACACATCTCACCTTCTACTTAGTTATTTAGTTATCTGGTAAGACACCTAAAACAGGAAGCTATTTGGTTTGGATGTTTATCCCATAAATATCTAGTATTCCACCCCCAAGAAAGTCATAAGTAAAGATAAAGAGTGTTCACATTTTTAGAAACTTTTATAGGTGACTTTCCTTCTTTAGAACTGCCCGTTTAAGAAACATGAATTTACTGTTTTTACCAAATACTTTGTGAAACCTTCTCTCCCACATATATCAAAAGATAAATTGGAAAAATAAGCACCTGCTATAAAAATTATTTATAGCAGTTAAATTAGCCCAAATTATCATTCTTTACTCTGATAGCAAATCTAAAAATCATAACTTGATGTGAAGGAGAAATTATTTGCAACTGTTCATTTGTTTAAGAAATCAAAATCAGACACTGCAATTTATCAGCTCTCCAAATTGATTCATATATGCTAAACTGTCTGAAAGCAAAGGAGGATTTCTGTTCAGCCACCAACAGACATTTTAAACTTCAAATAAAAGCATTAGAAAATTTTCAAACAACCCAATTGTTTTTTAAAATTTCACATTAGAAATCAGGAAAATTATTACAACTAAAAAAATATTAACTTTTCTGACCACGGATTCAAAGCCACGGCAGTATGAATAGAAAGCAAAGTTATAAACATGACCTTTTAGAGACTGTTGGAATTTATTCTGCATACAACCTAATTAGCAAAGTATGTTACCTAAATGCAGAGTGGCACATCAAAATGAAATCACTGTATCTATCCCCTCATTTTCAATCTTGACAATTCAAGAACTGTCTGTGAATAAAGCCTGAACAATTTTACACATTAATGACAGCCATTATGGGACTTAGCCATGTTAGCTAGGTAGCATCAGAAATCTGGTGTGGTGATGTCCACTTACAGATACCAGCATATCATAGATCCTTTCCTTGAAACCTCAATCTTTATTTATTCATAGGAACAATGTGCAAACAAGAATTTCTGAAAATATAAAGGCATATGCTAAAGGTATGAAACCAGTACATTTCACTTTCCCCAACAAAAGAAGCATATGGAAACACTTGATAATGGATATTTTTGTCATCTTTGCAGCTACATATAAACCAGCAAGTCTCGAGTGATTTGAATCAAACTACAATGACTAACTCCAGATAAATACAAGGCTTATTTATTTATATAAAATTTTAAAAGCAAGTATTTCACTCACAGCTAAGAATAAAGCCAACAGCCAAAAGAGAGAATTAAACCCACGAAATTATGAGTAGCTGCAATATGAAAAAGAACAATATAACATATGGGAAAGACTGCCATGTGCAATGAATTGTAAAATATTCTTAGTAGAAATGCTACAAATTAAATCCTCATGGAGCAAATGGATACCCATAGTTTGACTGGATTCATTTAAAGCAGAAAAATGTCCTTTAACAAAATGTCCTTTAAGGAAAAAAGTGCAGCACAAGAGTAATAACCACTACGATCCTTAGAAAGAAAATATCCAAGAATGAGAAGAGTATTGTCATTCTTGAACTGTACACAGGAAAAATGGTCAAGGATACACAAGAAATTGCAAACATATCTGTTTCCTGCCTAATGACTACAAAGTCTTTCTCAAGGGACATAAGTACTGAAGCATTATATTAAAGGAATCAAACAAATGCAAAGACAACAAGAGCAGTGGTGGCTGATCAAGACATTCTGTTAGAGCTACCTTCAGCCACTGTTGGTTGATATTCATGGAGCATAAAATCACAGATACGCAATTAAAGAAACCATGAAACACTATAAACATGAAAAGTGAAAAAAATCACTTTATGTTCTTAAAAGATCAGATTTGGAATCTGCAAAATATTTAGTGATTTTTAAAAATTCTTCTGTGAAATCATCTGAGATTTTCCTGAGGTACTGATAACTCAGCCCACATTGCAACTAAATAGCAATAATTTAAATGTGATTTTACAAAAACAAATGGAATGAAACTTCTATAGAACTGTTTTTTCTTTCCTCTTCAGCACAAGCATTAACACTGAAGTACTGGATTTTAAAGTTTTGCAAGGTCTTATGATTTAACTGCTCTCAAGTCTGCTTTGGGATAATGAGAAAAGCTATTTCTGCATTCATACCAGCAAAACTACAAAGAAAAGTAATCTGTTCCAAGTACAATCTGTTTCAGAATTTTCTATAAGCAGAGGTTATAGAAATATATTTGCTTTTTCTAAATTTGTTTGTTTATTTATTAGGCATCTGCTTTTTGGAGTTTACATTTTTCTCATCTCTGGAAAGAAATAGTTGGGTTTTATTTTTCTGAGACGTATTTTCTGAAGTACTACTATAAATAGAAAATTACTCTCTTCTCAAATTTCTCAAAAGAAATTGTCATGTAGGCATTTCAAAAAAATTCATCTCATTGTTATAAATCAAACACTAATATATAATTTTATTAATTTTCATCTTACCTGAAAAGTTTTCTTTTAAAAAACAGGTCATTAAATACAGCACTTTATCAAATACACAGCTTCAAGTTTCTTTATGTTAACAGTAGTATTATACTTATGTCAGATAACCATTCCTTCTGAGATTTATAATTTGCTTAAAATGAACTACTCCATATTTCGTCTCGTTAAAAGAGGCATTAGCAATAGAAGTTTGTCCCGGATAAAAAGTAAGCAAGAATCTCATTTCATGTGTTTCGCTGTTCTGCAAAACAGCGAACACTACAAGAAATATCAGTCACTGCCTCCCAACACATTTCAGAATCCTGACTACCGGCAGCTGGCATCACAGCACCAGCATTATACTGGTAATGAAAGTGTTCTCAGTGTATCCACATATGCCAAGCAAATATAAAAAACTGAGCAGCACATACTGAAGTAGTTCGACATTACCTGACTGCAAGCTGCTCTAATGGCTATCATTGAAAGGGACGGTCTTATCCCACCCACACGCTGCTGCTGCTGCTGCTTTCTTTACACCTGCATTAAAGCTCACGAGAGTCCAAGGTGAGCTAGTTCACGCTGGAAGAGAAATGCATCTGTTCTCATGGCAGCACTTCAGTATTAGACTGACAGCCACAGCATGAAACCACAGCCTGAGAATGCTGACAGAAAATGGATGTGGCTTTCCCTCCTTCCACCCTCCATATATTTTCTGTTAACTTGGTGAGATAAAATAGCTCCGCACGGGTGAGGCAAGCACCACTTTAGTACAGGGGATGGGGCATGACTGAGCAACTGGGGAAATGAAGCCTCAGAGATTGCCCACAAAGTTCAGGTACTTGGAGTGCAGAAGAGTCCCTGTGGAAAATTCACTATCACAATATGCCTTTATTTCCAACAGTATCTAAAAAAAACACTCTTTTTGTTCTGCAGTTGCAGCAGTAAGGGCCCATTAGCAGTAAGTGCCACATCAAATCCCTTGGTAATCTATTTGTTCTTTGACAGACTACACAAATCTACTTGGAAAGCTTGAATAGCAAATTCTCTTACGCTGGGTTATAGAGCTAATCACAGTTCACTGGTCACTGGGATTTAAACTCAAACTACAACATAAGCCAGCAGCATTCACTCATGCAACATGTGGTGCCAGGCTCCATAGGCTGGACAGTATACAATTTATTAAGATCAAAGACTGATTAGAAGTTTCTTGATTATATACTCCAGTAAAACTATCTTAATTTAATTTAATCATACATATGTTAAATTTCAAAAAGGGTATATATGTTCCTATCAGCCAATATAACATTTCATGGAAAGAAAAAAAAAGAGTGAGTTGGGTAAGATGTTTGTAAACAACCTTACAGAGGTAAAAACATTCTGGTTCATACCACGGAAGTCTCATAACAAACATGAGATGTGGAAAGGTTCCCACATCAATGCTCTGGTCTTAGTGCATCTCCCAGTTATAGCTATTACTGTGGTGAAAATGCTGCATTTGGTCACTTCATACATTGTGCAGATTAAATCTCTCATTGCTTAGCTGCCCTCACATTATTTCTGAACGCAATGAAGTATTAGAACACAATTTTTTGCTCTAAAACAATTCTTCCTCTACATTGAAGACACTAGGATTTTCTTAGTCAACAAGTTGAAGCCGGCTCACGTGCTGACTGTGCAGGGACCCTTTCATAATGTTTCCCAGCCATACAAATCCACATATCTATTTATCAGGAATGTCTTTTCCCATTTACACAGTAATTCAATGTAGTCATCTGTTGGCATAAATTACACTACATGAGAGGCTGAACATTCTATCTCCCCTAAAACAGAATTAAAATAATGAGAAACTATTACATTACAGAAAATATTCCTCAAAGTGTCAACAAATGTAGTCGAAAGCAAGAATTCTGGGTATTTTAACATATTCTGGATTTAGAAATATGGGGCTGAAGGGTCCTGACTTACTTACTGTCATGACTATATCAGACAACCCCAAATTCATCAAGCTTCCTCTTAAATGTAGTGATACTGCTTGTCATTACTACCCACAACAGAAGGTGTTCCAGAATTTTTCTCCTCCTACAGTTAGAAATCATCTTTTATCTTCCAGCCTTAATTGACTCACAACCTTTTTATAGCCAACATGTATCCTTTGACTTACAGCTAAGCCGGCATTGAGTTACTCTATGTTGAATTTTATTGTCTTCTGAAACTGAAGAATTATTTAAGTAGTTTCATTCCCAGTACTGGAATATGCTGGGCTCTTTCTCAAACAACACTATGCAGTCCAGAATGCAAGTTCCTCTACTTGACTTACACATTTTAAAAAGCTAAAAGAACCAGCAACAGCAAAAGTGAAAGACTATCTGTGAAGGAGCAACAAGGCAGTTTGTGCTAGCTCAGCAAAAAGAAAGTAAAATTCTAGTGTCACTGAGAAGGGAGATTAAAAGCAACATCCACAAGCGTAAGGCTGCACAATTGGGTTGTGCTCCTGGGAGCAGCAAAATATCTGCATCCTGCTTGATACTGACTATCAGAAATGCAAAATGGTGTTTGGATCTAATTATTCTAGAAAATCTCTACCTTGGTATTTAAGCGCCCCCTTATTATAAAAGGAGAAAATAAGTTAAGTACTTAACGATGGAGAGCACTTGGGGCAGTGTCTTACGATCTTACATGAGCGTGAACTCTTTTCTTAAGCATTCAGGTTCTCTTGCTCTTAAGCCACCTGTGACACACAACTAAATTTTTCAGCCCTTCCCCTACATATGACACAGTTTAACCGTAAGAGCCTTGTAAATAACTCACCTTTGACAACACTGCTAATACTGCACTCTTTCGGTATATATGTGTCTACTAATTTGCAAACTAAGTTGTGACAGTCAGGAGACTAAAAGATCTTTCTTTTCTTCAGCAAAGCACAATTACCTCACACTTGAACTTTTCTGCTGCCTAGTGGTGTTGAGGTCTGACTCAGCACCATGGTTCTTTGTACTTAGAACTGAAACAAAAAATTACAGATCTCCACCAGATCATTTCTCTGCATTCTCCATAGGTCAACAGTTGCTGAACTGGGAGATGTTTACCTTTGTTATACATAAACAATCATGCTCCAGTAGCTCACATCGTGATTTCTAAGGTAGTGTGTTGGGAAACAATAAAATGTTGGAAAAGTTGTTAACATATGAAACCAGCTTTATTGCAGAATGCTGAAAGTCTGACCAGTGTGCATATTTTAAGATCAAGAAAGATCTCTTCCTCGGACCAAACTATACCAGGCAGATAGCACTGCATGACTACATCTCTTGTAGGACTAGCAACGCTTGATTTTTCGTATCACAGGGATTCAAAACTATTTGTTAAGAACTAATCAAAATATCAACTTTCTCAAGACTTTTAGAAGGTAACAGTGAAAACTGAAGAACCATCAGCTGCCAAGGACCAGCAATGGCACACTGCCTCGTAACAGAAGGCAAGGCAGGTGCCAAGTATGAAAACAAGGCAGGAAAGGGCAGTACCCTCACCAACAAGTGGTGGAGTCCCACAGTACCCAGAGAAAGAGAAGTTGGGTAGGTCTGCTGACAGCAGCTAGGTTCAGCCAAAATTCAAGAGCACCAGATAAGCCCATAGTCACAAGGAATTCAAGTCAGCATGGCAGGGTCAGGATCAGATCCAGCAATGGCAGCCAGGTGAGTCACACTGATCATTAGGCAAGTCCGTGGTCATCATGATGACCTGAGATCAAGAGAGGATGTCCAGTCCCTGGGTGACGATCTAGGTCAGAGAGGTATGCTGCCAGACACAAACATTGCTACAACATGGCTCAGGCAAGGACCAAGGGCATGGTCTGAAGCATCCAAGCAAAGAGGTCAACAGGCCCCTCCTTCTCACATCTTTAACACAGCTCTTCCCTCAGCAGTTTGAACCAAGGTTGCACAGCTGTGCTACGTGAAGGCTGACCTTGAGCACAGGCAGCTCAACGCTGCAAGCAGGGGATCAGGGGGCTGCTGATGCACTCAGGGCCCTGACATCAGCTTTCAAAGGAAACAGTTGTAAGAACCAAGGACAGAGCCCGCTCAACTGTCAGCCTCAGCAGAGATTTCCAGTCTTCTGAGCGCGAAATGTATGCTGAATGCTCCCAGCACAACTACAGAGCCATTTCAAAAATGTGGGTTCAATGAGTTCATCAGAATTGTACAGAGCAAGCATGCCAGTTTAAAACCCCTCTGCACATACAAATATCTACATCCAACTAGCTAAGGAACAGCATACCTTTATTAAAAAAGAATTAAAATAATGCTGTTGTAACTAAGAACTTCCCCACAAACAAATTTTTGAACACACAAAACAATTTTAGTATATTCACTATCAAAATAAAAATACTTAAAAAAACCCCAACATCCTTCATTATTTTCTAACAAATCAAATTACTTGAAAATGAGAAAATACAGCATTTCTTTTACTTCTGTACATTTTTATAGTTCACCCAAAAAAATTATAAACAGGTATGATAGTTAATATATGATCCCATCATTTTGTTACGAATGAATTTGTCACTGTATAACAGTAATGGGGTTTGGTTCTGTGATTGTTTAAATGAAGAAAAATCATCACTATCAGTGTCCCACCACGGAAACATGTAGAAAATCATTCACTTCTATTTGCTTGCTTAGTGTTCATTAAATAATTAATTTTAAGCAGCTCTCTGGAATACCAGAGAATTATCTGTTCTGGTGCAAAAGAAAGGCAGGACCATGCAAATAGGGAGAAAGGAAAGATAATACTCCGAACTTCTCAGTCTCAAGTCACAGTGTTGAATTTTGGAATTGAATAGCCATAATAAAAATGTACGTGTTACCAGTACTATTAATACTGGAGTGGAGCATTTTAAACTGCTTGTACTGAAGAACTTCCCTGCTTATCAACTCTGCTATCATCACACACTTCTGCCCCAGTATTTAAATTTTGTGTAACCATAACAATCAACCCATCAATTGTGACATCTGGAATTACTGATAATTAATTAAACTGCAGTCTTCAAATACACTATTTATAAAATATTTTAGAGGCTTCATATACTGCCTAACGGTATATGCACAATTTCTAGATTAAAAATATTTAAAGATGTGTAAAAAGACTGAAGGATAATGATGTTTAACACTTTCATCTAAGTTACATCATAGGTTGGACAAATAAAAGACAAGCTTGCCAAGCAACCTAGCTCAATCTAGCATTAATATTCATCTTCATCCTTTTCCACCTATTTAATCTCTATTCTACAAAACCCTGAATTCAAAAGCACCCTTACCTTGTGTCTCCATTCAGCAGATTCAAAGCAGAATTTACTTCAAAGTTTCATTTTTGCCATTTAAAAATTTCTTTCTTTGTAACACTGAAAGACAGTCCGAGTTCTACTGAAAATACTTGAGTGGTGAATTAAAGACATGAGGCAGAAAACTAGCACAGACAAATGAAATGGAACAGAGGAAATAAGGGGATAGGAAAACAGCCCAGATAAGAAACTAAACAAGAAGGAAATGAAGGGAAACCTCTTTTGTCTTCGATTAAGTGTTTGGAAAGTGGGGGGAAACATTAATTCTTTAGGAAAACAAGGTTTTCATAATTATTCTGCTCAGCTTAGCAGTGTGATTCATGCTACCAGTCCTTGAAACACACAAAAATTAAAAGTGCTGGCTAAACTTTAAGTTCTTCTTTTGCTGCTCAGGTCCCTAATACAATTTTGTGTCTTAGGTTCTTTGGAAAAAAAATGCCTGTTGGGGAGATGGAGATGTATGTCTCAGATACAAATGACTGAATACGGCAGTGCTGAATAACCATACTGCCAGCAGAACAGAGAAGGCAAGCAGGGTTGGAGTTTGGAGAAATGAAAAGAGTTTAAGGCAGAAAACCAGGAATATATTGTTAATAAAGTGAGAGAGAAGAGAAATATAACTAAAATCTCCTTTGAGTCTGAAGAAGGCTACTGTGTTTTGAAGCTTTTATAGATACCTACTATCTTACTAGCAGATAATGAGAAATGAGTCTTGAAACTCTTCTATCTACCACAGATAATTTTTAAAAGTAACTTTATGATTACTGTTTTTCCAGCTAATCCTCATTGATGAAATCATTTTTAGGTGTAGCAATCCAGCTACACGCCTGGCTTTTGTCACATTATTCCCATATAGTGTTTTTTTTTTTTAAATGAAAAAAGAATGTATGATGTAAGATGTCAAACACTGCTGTTCCTTATTATTAAGCTTAAAACCTTTGGGGATGTTTTTCCCAACTGTAGTTTAACGCCTAAGTAAAAATAAGGTTTATTTCCAGATATGCTGCGAACTTGGTAATACAGGGAGGGTCATCCGCTGACACAGTATTATCCTGCCAAGCAGAAAAAGCATGATGAGACTACTATTGCACAATATTTCTCAAAATAAATGTTGAAATTACTTTTGTATCTATTCATAGTGGTAAACTTTGTCTTGTTGCCCATCTTCTTCAAAGAAAGAGCTATTTTTAAAAAGGTGATTTATACAGTTCACAAATATTTTTCTAGCTACTCTTCAATTTTCTATTAATAATTTAAATAGGATTAAGTGACTTGTACCAAAAGAGAAATAAGTGAACATGTCGTTACTTGACAAACAGCCTAGTCAATATTTGTGTCCTAAACACAAGCATTTGATGGGATAACAGCTGTAATTAAAGTAACTACCCAACACGACACTGGACAACAGAAGCAGAATGCTTTTGCCCAGGTTCAGAGACATATATGCATTAAGCTCCTGTTCTATTAGAACAAGAGAAATAGAGCAAGTGTGGATACCATTACAAAAAGCATAAAAAACTCCTGACAAGACCAACTATGATCTCCAGAGGAAAGGATTAAGCTTTATCTGAGAAAAATAAACTTTATCAAAGGGATGAGCTAAGAGGTTCTACCACATCCTTCCAGACCCACTGCCTTTAACTCTTCATAAGACTACATGAAAAGTGAGAATAAATAAGAATTTATTTAAAACAGTCTGTTCATGTTTCCATGTTCCAACAACCATTGCAAACAGACACAAGTAGCTGTATTAACAACTCTTTTTTAGAAGATCCAAACAGAAATTTAGCATTAACAAACCTTGGCCTTAAGTAGATGATGATAGTACACCACCTGCATGTGAAAAGAACTATGTGCTATTCTGTAAAGTGATGTACACTATGAAAACACAAACAGTTTTCAATTTGTGTCCCTAGAGATACAAGATGATTCTACCTTTGTGCTATATACCCAGATGTTTAGACACAAAAAAGTTGAAAGGGACGTCAGCTGGAAACTAAGGCACATCTGGGGGGAAAAAAAAAAAAGCAAAGAGAGAAGAAAAAACAGCAACAAAAAAAAGTACTGGTCAGAAACAGGAGATGGGAAAAGTCAGTCAAGCAGTCAAGTAAGTCTCTTTTGCAAAAAAGCGTTCAAGTAACTGCTTAAAAAAAAAAAAATTTAAAAAATCTACCTGCCAACTTATTTGCCTACTGCTTAACTAACTTCAGGCCTGTTCTGAAGCAGCTACTACTGTCTTCATCATGCCAAAGAATAGGAGAGAGACAGGAAGAGGACCAACGCAAGACCATTAGACAAGGTCTTCCTAACAGTTTTGACACGTCTTGTAAAAGAGAAAATTATGCCACAACAGAAAAGAGACAATTCTTTATTTTCTATGAACTTGTATAATCTCTTCAGGGAAACAGGATGTAAACCTATAGCTTGTCTTTGTAAAGATTTGCCAAGTTTTATAATCACAGACTTTCTTCAGTCTCTCCCTTCTTCAGGCCAGCTGAAGTGCCACTAACCTGAATTCTGAGCAATGATCAAGATTTCCTTCAATATCTTCCTATCTCTCTCCTTACTTCTGCTGATTTTTATGTCCTTTTGTGCACCATAACTTGAAAGGGCAACTGGTAAGCATGGGCTTAATGACTCTTACTTGTACTCCTTACAAGCCACCTAAAAGCAAGAAAGACTAGACCTCCAAGGCAGAAGAACAGCAAAATTATAGAAAACAGACTGTTTACAGCAAAAAGGCTAACGGAGAATGGAAAAGAAAAATAAGATGGTAGACAAAGAGTCCATCAGGGGCAGAGATACTGTAAAGTGTATATGAGCTAATAAGGAATTACACAATTTTAAAATATAAAGGTAAAGGATCATGAATTGCTAGCACAACAATCAAGGAGTCCTGGTTATGCTCCAAACACTTCAGTACTCTGCTATAGTATCTTTAGGAAGTTATATGACATCCACCTCTATATATTTACCCATTACTAAAATGTAGTTGATAATATTAACTTAAATCCTATGTGTGTGAAAGTAATTTTAAATTCTCATATGGAAAGTTTGTAATTCAGTTTTATACACAATGAGTGGAATTAAAAAAAGCTCACCCTGCAAACATGCCCTTACTAAAAATCCAAGAAGAAAAGATGGTCCTCACTTTCCTCTTCCATATTTACATTCCCACTCTCTCTTTACACAGTTTCCCCCTTTAAATCTGATGCATACAATGACTCTTCAGATTACTTGCCTTCATTGTCTTCCTCAGACTGATTCTGTGACAAAACACTACGACAATTTGCAATACAAAAGCCAAGTGCCACAAGACATGGTAGGTAACCTATCTGAGCACTAGCTAAAAGCCTTGCTTGCTTTGACATTTTCAGAACTGTGAATTTATAACAACCTTCACTACAATTGCCCAGAATAAACTGCCTCAACTTAGGTATCACATACCATACCTATAGAACAAACATACTATACCACATGGTATATCATACTGTACTTATGATGCCTCATACTGTATTTTATATCTTCAGAAAAGAGGAAAAGTTATTGGGCCTAATCATGTTTTAAGAATTGCCTGCAATCTGATCAGAGCACTCTTAATGAATATTGACATAATAAGCCAAGTAAAACCATAGGAACTGTGGTGAGAATAAGTGGCATCTATACCATGTTAGCTGTGTTTTTTAATTTAAATTGCTATAAACAAAATAATAATATTCCTTTTAGAATAATACCCTCTTTGGAAGGATACACTTAATCTTATCAGTAGTAGATGGCATTGTGCTCATCAAATCTGATATTGCTTCTTGTGACATAAGCTCTTACTCCTCTTCACTGGTCTTCTTCCAGTTCGCATCCATTCTTATTGTTCATTTATGAGAAGAATGGATGACAACACATATTCTGAGGCCATTTGATTACTTGAGACTAAACATGAGGTACACAGGCTCAGAAAAGATTATTAACTGCATCCTTACCCACAGCTGCTACAACCTCGTACTTCAAAGTTACTTCACAAGCCAAGGGATAGATGACTCACAGAGTATTAAATTTTAATGAAACAAGATTAATATTGAGGTACCGAGGTAAAAGTGACATGACACTGTAATTGTGATGAACAAGTAAGCATTTGATGAGGACTGTGTTAGATCATGTTCTTGAAAGACAGGGAGTAATAGGTAACAACAGACGAATATGAATTCCACATAGTTACCAATGTCAGTACGTGGTGTCTTTTCTACTAACCTTTTCAGTTACACTACTTTTATTATTAACCTCCTTGGTTTTGTTTTGAGTTTGCACAGTATCCAAGGGGGTGGGCAATCTTTTTACATGAATGTTTTTGTAATTAAACAGAGGCCAGGCTCAAGTCTGCTCACAGTACACTTACAGATACTAAATATTGAAGACAACTTACTACAGGCAGGATGTACAAAAAGGTTATATGAATGTCTGATTATGGGATAAAAGCACTATTAGTCATTCTTTCATTCAAAATAAATTAATATTTACCGTGTAGCTTTCTTGGCATGTGATTTGATCTGAATGAGAACAGAAAATACCTCATTCTGTAATTTAAAAAAAGACATTTTTTTTCAAAGCAGACCTAGACATACCCAGTTGCTGAAAGAGAAGAGCCACACTGGTGCCTGTAACAGGAAGGCTATCATGTAGAGGAGTTTGTATCAGTTGACGGTCTCCAGCTCCCAAAGAAAACAATTTCTGTAGAAATAATTTTTTTTTTAATTTAGTGTAAGTTTAACTTGCATAAAATAGCCACAGATAAGTGTTTCATCCTGTAAAAGTATTTATTTTGTATACAGAAGTTTAAAGTCAGTAAGAATAACTGAATTGACCAATAGAGATGTGAAATATAAATCGAGGACAATGATACATTTCCTTGAAAAGGTAGTAGATAGCATGCCTTCCTTGCATTTACATTGAATTAGTTAAATACTTAACGGCTTTGAAGGCATTCAATATTACATTTTCAATAATTCATTAAAAAAACTTCCAGTACAACAACAAAAAAATGTTTAAAAGCCATTCACATCAGAAAAATACATATTATTTTCTAACTGAAGTTCTTTGATATCTACCGTCTGCAAGCACGTTTTAAGTATGAACATACTTGTGATATATGGATATTGAAGGGGACACTTCTGCTACTTCCATGTTCCTGCTCTGCAGATTAAAGTAGAATTGAAACTTCGGTTACCTTTCCAGCACAAGAACACACCTCCCTTGAGGAAGGCAGGAAATGGGAGTGAAAGGAATGCGCCTGTGTATCACATCCCAAAAAGCATTGTAACTGAAAAAAAAATCTTGCTTTCCTCTTGAGTAAATCCACATGACATTCAAGCAGCGAGTGATTTCAAGTGGTTACCTTTAACCACTAACTACCATGGGGTGGGAGGCGTTTCTGTACTAAGTGTGGTACAACTCCACTCTGTATGGCAGACGAGATGTTGAATATATGAAGACAGCAAGCTCTAGCTGCTGCGCAGCAGATGTTTGAAACAAAAATGCTCCACAGTAAAACCAAGCAAGTCCCTGAGCTGTAGCAGAGATGCTCTTCTCCAGCACTTTAGCAGCAGACCTAGATGCAGGTCAGTAACTAATTCTGCAGTTGATTATTTCAACAGTGGACACATGAATAACCTTGTGAGGCTCCTCAAGGACTTCTGGATATAAACATCAGAAGAGCGCTCTCATTGTAGGATATATAATTCAGATTTAGCCCTGCAAGGATGAAGCTTAAGAAAGAAAACAGAAGAACTTAATTTCTGGTTAAAATGGTAGTTTGACACTAGCAAATTTAAGTTCTAACTGAAAGAACATTTTATTTGAAGAGACAAAGCAAAAGGGAGAATAGCCAGAGGACCATGAATTTTCCTTCCTTTTCTAACAGGGGAAATGGCCACTGGGGAAACCCATATTTATGGATGGGGAAAGGGGAGAAGGGAGGGAAGATGGTAGAAGACCAGCCAGAAGTTCAAGTAGATCACTGAAACCTGTAATATAAGGTTCAAATGGGAGACACTATCTAATTACTCCCCTTCAAAACCAAAAGGCCTGGGATGCAAAACCACAGAGACGTGGTTGCCTGGAGAGCAGTAAGGTAGATCTTGACTAAGCTGAGAGGACATTTTGCCACTTACAGCACTAACAGAAATTCCAAAGCAGCCAGAGCTATGGGAAAAACAGCAAAGAATTAGGGATTTGTAGGGTTTCAAGAAGGTTGATAATTCATAGGGTGGGTGGGAAGTGTGAGAAAGTTTGTATGAAATCAACTTCAAAATACTGCCGTTTGAGTAATTAGTTTCCAGGTATGTTTCATGATAAGGACTACAATTTTCCAGCAGTGTCAGAGGACGAAGTGAATGCCGAGTAAACCAGATCAAATTGGCTTGTCAGAAAACCAAAAATGTATACAAATAATTTACTTAAAGTAAATCAACAAACAAATCTGACCTTCTGCTCATGGAAAGCGCAGGTAAAAAGCAGAAAGAAGTGTAGATGATGGAAAACTTTTTTCTTATTTTTGAATGCTCAGGGTACCTGGAATATTTAATTACCTCTGAGAAACCATGTCCACGTTACTTTTTTAGCATTTTGTTTTTAATTTATGAAAATATAAATTTAAAAGAGTTACCAAAGAAAAGACCACTGGAATCCTGAACTGCATCAAGGAAAAGACACGGGTAAAGGAACTAAAGTGAAGCACGTGTTAAAAAATGGCAAAGAAAAAAAGCCTTTAAAAAATCTGTAGCAAGCAGAAATACCCCTGAACGTACATTATTATTAAAAACTAAACTTATACAAACTGCTTGATTTGTTACTGTGCCTTGTAAAAAGCAAACTCAGTGACAAAATTAACCCTTTGACCTTATCCTGGAATGGAATTTTTGCTGTCTTTAGAAGACAGGCCACAGGGAAAGCACTCACAGGCCACAGGGAAAGCACTCAGCTGAACTATGATCTTTTTTTCTTCAAAAATATTTCAAGAATTTATTTTTTGTTTTCTTCATAAATTAAATTAACTGGAAAAATAACCTTTTTTTTTTTTTTTTTCCCCATTTACCTGAGACCCTCCAGAAGCAGGGACAAGGCATGAACACAGATTTGCAATGAGAGTCTCCAGTGACACGTTCAGGCTGTCCACATACACAGTATAGATCAGGCCAAGGCAAGCCTAGAAAGGTAGACAAAATATATTAGACTGCAGTACAGGAAAGGCAGATGTCAAATTACTTAAAGATCTATGTATACAATTTTAAAAAAAATAAGTGTCTCAAAAGTTATTAACGTAGTGAAGTACTTTCCTACTGCAGACAAAGTAATCTGCTACAGAAGCAATCATTAATTTTAAAAAATTAGCTTGGCTTTTTAGAAGGGATGTATGTACTGGCAGGTTTAGATATATTCTTTTTTTTAAATAAATAAAAAAATTATTATTTGTGCTTTGCCCATTATACAAGAGTGCTTTACTACAAGTTACTTTTAAAAATTTTACATATCTTCACCTGTGCTTTGAATTCTAGGGACCTAAACCTGATTGGTTTCCAGAGTAAAACATTGATGAATTAATGACCTTCTGAGGCTTGTTTTAAGACTAGTACCAAGAACTGACAATTCCATATGTTATTTAACTTACATTCCTTATTTTATTATTTCTCTATAAATGTATTTTTAAATTAACTCTATATTAACACTTCAGCACTTCCACATTTTCTCTATGGATCTAGTTTTGATTCAGAAATCAAAGATAGAGTTTTATAATTTTTACTAATAATTAAAAGTAAGATGATTTAATACTACATTCTAAGAAGTCTTTGGAAAAAAGGAAGTAAATAACTTTGTTCAACAGCATCCTTTTGGTGCCTTTTAACTACTGTAATTTTGATAATTCAGCAAATATTTTAGGAATTCTCTTCTTAGAAATAATTCCAACAGTAACTTTTCATATAACACCTAGTTAAGCTGTGAAACTCCTTACCATGTATTGTTGTAAAATATGACTGTTAAGAAACTGGACAAACTACACGAAAAAAGCCCCAACAACTGACACCTCTGGTTCAGGATGTCATTTAACTATCATTGACACTGAATTATCAAAGTATTCTGTGGAATTATTTCTACAGCCTGCCCTATTCTTACACAGTTTGCTTTGCATTCACTACAGCCCACTATCAGAGACAAAATACTGGGCTACGTGGAATTTTAATCTCACTTGGTACAGACATTCTTAAAGGCTAATAACAACTTAACTGTTGAATGATTTCCTTCCTTGATCTGTAAACTGAACTATATTTGTTTCTCTTAATATGTATTAGCTTAATAAAAATTTAAGCTTTTCATTTATCTCAGATCAGCCATATTTCATCAGCTGAAAGTAATCCAAGATCCTAAGTCTCTGTCATGCATCTTAATTTGATCTGGAAGAGGCTCTGACATTTTGCCTTACATATGGAAGAAAACTAGGATTTCGCTATTAATTTACCATTATATATTTAATCAAATATTGTTAATGTGTTGTTTTTACCTGAGCAAGTCTGGGTTTGTCCTAATAATTCCCTTCATTTTACAGTAAATTGAGCCCAGAAAAATCTCTATTTTATCTTCTAAGTAGATTTAAAACTGCTTGGAGGGTAAAAAAAGAACTGCTTCAATCTATAGGGGCTATTTACTGTCACAGACACTGAACTCTATCTAGTTCAATCTAAGCCTACTTCTGCTTTTAAATTCCCAAATCAATCCTGAGATGTTTTAAATCAAAAGTACTGTCACTGCTACTCATTAAAAACAGATTTGCCTGCTGACATATGTTATAAATGGCAATTACAAGTTCTTTACCCTGAAAATTTCTGGATAATCCAGTCTGGATACCAACACCAGACTTTTAGGAGCAAATACTTCTGCAGGAGGAATTAAACCAGACTCCTCTTCACCTTCAACTTCTTTTGTTCCCTTGAAAATAGAAATACTTTAATTAATAAGCAGAAAGAAACCTCAGACTAAAATGTTAGCATTCTTACAAAAAGTCAATGTTTCTCAGAACTGTAGAAAAGAAAATGAATGCATTATTTGAAACTGGTAATGAAGTCAACTAACAGGAGCACATTCCCATGGTTGCCTCAACTCTCTAAAAGCTTCTAGATGTAGTTCAACTTGTTAAACTCACCTGCGAAGTCATGCACTGATGTACTTAAAGTTCTCTGAGACAGCAGTTTAGCGGGACATTTTATATTAAATGGTCCCTGTTTCACATTTGAGATAGTGAAGTAGATTATAGAATGGGATCCTTTCACATCAAAGTGTTAGCTGATTTACAATCAACCATACTCCAAATACAGAAGAAAAAAAAAAAATCACAAAAGACTGGTTGTCCTACTCGTATTCATATAATTCTATTTCTTAGAGAATTTCCACTAACGTTACAGCTAAAATTATCTATAGAGTCATCTCCAGCCCAACTCAGTGAATTTGGAATCTAAAGGAATTTCTCCACAGGAAAAATAGTTCAGATTTCTCAAAAAATCCCTCAATTTACAAACCACTAAGTTTCTAGTTGAAGAGAAAGGTACAAAGCAGATAAACTTGTGGTTGGTCATGATATTGTGCAAGTTGCTATAACCTCCTTGCCAATGCTTACTATTCAATCACAAATATTTCATTATTACTCATGACCAAAACTAAAGATGTCACTGAATACTTTCATTTCTAAAATTCCACACATTCTTTGACAAATTCATTAGCTGATTAAGTTTTCAAATGACAGAAAGTCCATGCTTTCCAACTTTTGCACGTAATTCTCTCCACCCCCACACCACCCACCAAACTTTTGGTGTATTTTATTTGTTCCTCTCACTGAGCATTCTTCTAAACAAAAATCACAATATTATCTTAATTAGGAATATGAGAAAAATTACTTCCTTTTCCATATGACAACATGAAATATCTGCCTTCTATTTCTGTCATGTTACTAGTCATCATTTCAGTTTATTAAAAAAAAAAAAATCCAACGTAACTTTTCTATCAAACAGAAGAAACCAGATAGAAATGCTCTTAAACGCCAGGAATGCTGTGAGTTCATGAGCTTTATTTCACAACCCCAATTCAAAATGTACGGTTTCCTTAAGCAAACGCATGTATTCAAACAAAAGCCGTTAAAACAATGGTATGAGAAGTACTTTAAAAGCTGACTTAATAAATGCTTTTAATTATGAAAAAAAATTAGTTACAATAAGCTTCATGTGGGAATTTTATTGACAGGTGGACAATCAAAAAAGCATGGAGACCACCGCCCTAACAACATAATTGTTCTTCTAGTGGAAAACTAAACAGGTACTTTCAAAAGCACTTGTTGTTTTAACCACCCTAAATGACCTTCTACTGAAACAAAATACATAATAGCAGTCCTATTCTGTCCAGTCCTGCTTACATAGTCCTGTGTGCCTTGGTCAGAGCCAAATGGTGGCAGCTGAAGACAAAAGCTGACAGGCAGCAATCATCATCATCCGTGAACCTCTTAATCATTTTGGCCTCCACACCAGCACATGCATTTTATTACATAAATGCTCTCCTCGGTTCTAGCACCAAATTGCAAAGGTCACTGAAAAGGTCCACGACCTGGGTATCAGCTAGAAGCTGCACTAACAGCTGTAGGGTACTAAAGAGCTACTTCCTAACCTGACCCAGAGGTGAAGGTATCTACATTAGAGCCTTAGCCCACTGCCCTTCTACCCATGAAGTCAGACCTGACCTTTCAGTCTTGTCCTGAACATGGGCGTGTGTCTCTTGGAAGCCACTCAACCACACTCAAGTTTTATGTCAACATATGCTAAAGCACTTCTCACCCTACACCCCCCACAAAGAATAAGATACACAGGTACGTGTGTGTGCACTTGCACCTTGGTACTCTATTTTCACTATTATATAGACAAAAAAAGGCACGTAATCTTTTAAATGTATACCAGAGGAGACACAAATGCTATAAAACATTCTGATGCTTTTTTTTTAATACACAAACTAAATGAGGTTCTTCACAAACTGCCACTGTGATTCTACAGAACATGAAAGTTAGGTGGCATTCACTTATGCTATGCCATCCCTTGTCTAAGACAGACAGACAGACAGACACACAAAAAGTATAAGAATGGCTATACTGAGTCAGACAAAAGGTCCATCTATAGCTTTGTACACTGTCTTGGCATCAAGGGTCCCCTAAACAGAGATAAACTTACTGAGGCCATTCCTCCAGTGCACTCTCCCTGACTCCAGCAACCTGCAGCTCAGGAACTGCCTGTTCTGAGAACAGCCTCTATCTAAAAAGCAATTCACCATTCAAGTAAAAATGGTTTAAAAGAGAGTACTTATGTTTGTATTAACCAAGCTGTTTTAATTAAGAGATATGTATAATATTTTCATACCAAAGTAAAAACAGTCGGCACAGCAATATATACACACATACAGTCTTATACTTGGCTTTGTACATTAATTCTTACCTAAACGGCAACCAATCCATACACAATATACAGGCTTAGTCTAGTCTGCATCTCATTTCTAGCTTAAAATTGTGTTTCACAAATTAATAGAGAAACACACTAACTCAACAGTCGAGTCACATGTCCCACACACGTTCATTTATTTCCATCCATTAAAATGTTGACAGGGAGAGCTTTTACATTAAATACGGTTCCCTTCCCCTGCCCCCAAAAATGCAAGAAGAATTTTTAAGTTATAGTTTAGTGGTTATACAACACTAAACGTATAATCAACAAGAGTTTATTGTATCAACTGTTCTAAAGAGCAATTATGAATTCTAGGCATAAAGGCAACAAATTCTGGTTATCTGACAAATTGTGGACCCTGACAACATTAGGAAAAATGAAATTAAAACATATTCCATATTTATAAAGGCAAGGTAATATGGAAGCTTCTCTAGATTTACATGGTACTAAGATAATGAAAACTCAGGGTGCATAGACAGAGAGGAGGTTTCTATAAAAGGCCATTTTCATAAAATCCACTCAGCTTCAGATCAAGTCTTGAATTAATTCTTAATTAGATTTAATTTAAAACTTTAAGGGCACAATAGCAACACAGTATTGAATTGATAAATCATTTACATTATAAAACCACCCTCTTACTTTATAAAAGATTTACGGAAAAATGTAATGTGACTTGCTGTATTTCTTCCATGGCTAAACGTTCTGACAGGCACACAGGCTCATTATTAGGAGTCATTAGACTAAGTAGATAATCATTTCAAACACATGACTTTTAACCTACTTTTCAAGCCAAGTATTAACAGCACAAGCGTTCTGTAGCAATACTAAATACTAAGTGGTAAAACCACAAACTTAATTCTTTCTAGTTACATTTTTGCTCAGACACATGCACATTTCATCTTTATCCCCTTTCTCATCTAAGGAAAAATATTCTCTAATCAAAACAAAATACGAGTTGTTTTGTTGGGCTTTTTTCTCAATACATTTTTATTTTATAAATACAGCATTCCAATTACAACTAAAGAATAATAGAACATTAAGGAAAACCTTGCTAACGATACATAAACTGAAAGATGAATTTACATTTGTTAAATAAGAATACTGCTATTTAATGATTTTATTTTTTTAAGATCTAGTTGATTATTATGGTTTTCCTTTTGCAGTTATAGTGGTTGGAAGACAATGATAATAGTATTTGGTATACTGCTACGGGGCTTCCCTGATATCTCTCATCTAGGCTGTTGGCTAACAGCCCTTCATAGTACCGTAGAACAGATTAAAATTTTTCTTAATTTCAATTAAATATTGAAAGAGATTCCTTTTTTTTTATTTCCCCTTTTTTATTTCTACATACTGGCACACGTTGAAAACAGCTGAGATGAGAAATGTACCACTAGAGAGCAAACCAGTGTTCCAGATGCTTAAAGATCCATTTAGTTTAAAAGGTGATACACATTTAAAATCTAATTCAGAAATATCTGTGCCTTTTTTTCTTTTTTTCATGTATTTTAATGAATGTACACAACTACATCTACACTAAAAATACATATATGACTCCTGACAGATTATAGTAATGAGTTTTATAGGTTCTTACATAAATGAGAATGGAAAGCTAGAGAGACCATGAGTGCATATATTTCAATTATTTGCCTTTCTTCTCGTATCATGAGAAGTATCCATTTATCATATTTCTGACCTGAAGTGGTGGGGTAAAGTGCAATGTACAATAATCAACTAATTGAACTAATGTCATCACTTTATGTACTTGGTCAATAAAAGTAGCTGAATTAGTAAATGCATTTGTGCAAGCATTTGAAAAAAAAAATTTCACGAAATAATAAAAGGTCACTTGACCAAATTTAAAAAAAAAAAAATCAGCATTAATCCCCTGACTGATAACCAGTAGTTTAGAGAAATCAACTGTGATCAGCACTGTCCATCATCATTCTGCTATTTATTTGCTTGCTTGTTTTCTGAGAACAAATTATGCCTCACAGTTCAGCCAAGGGATGTAAATGGCATTAAGCCCAAGCCAGACAAATTCAGATTAATTATTCAAGTATTTTTAAATAAGGAAGGTAACTGACAACTGGAGTTACCTACCAACAGATCAGGCATGATGTCCCAGATCCACAGTCTAGAAACACATTTAATACATTTTTAATAGATGCAGTTAAAATTGAACACTTTGGGGCTTGATACACATATTATTAAATAAGGTATTGCTCCCCTTTAAATTGGTGCCCTTTTGCTTTAAAACTCCCTCTACATTATTGAAAAGAGTTTGAAAGCTTGCTATTAGAAGAAAATATCAAGTATTAAACAAAGAATAATTTTAGTAATAAAATATGGCATATTTTCTTCAAATAAATTGGTGTTGATCAAGAGTAAAAACTTTCTTAAAAGTGAAATGTGCATTACGTGTTTTCTTCATATGCTACACACAGGGTATTGTGCAAAAATGATTTCCACATTCTAATGGAGCAAGCATGAGCAGTCACATAGCTCTCCCAGATCAGCACCCATGCCAGTCTATCTAGGGAGATTTTAAAGGGAATATAAAGAACACTGCAAATTATGAAAGCACCCAATACAGAGGGCACAGGCTTAGGATAATGACATATGATAGATACCATTTCAAAACTTCATCACAGTCTCCTGTTTCTTCAGTATGTGTGATACACACTACTCAGCAAAACGTAAGCAGGAACAAAGGTGAATATCAAGTAGCCCTATGACATTTTCTGCCCAATGTATTTTGTTTGCTTTAGATCACAAGTATATATTCAAAGTTGAAAATTATGAGTTTTAGATGAGACCTTGTAAGGCCAAGAACAGTGCAAGTGTTTAGTTTCCGTGCTTAGCATCAAAGGAGTGCAAGAAAAAAATTTCACTGGAGCTATTCTGTGTGCTGGCTTGCCAAAACAGAAGTAGTAACACTGCATGAAACATGACAAAAGCTCAACCGATAAAAGTGGTAGCAAAACTGTTAGAAAGTCCTTGGCATCAGGTCATTTTCTTACTGCTTAGTTTTACTCTTTATATACTTTTTACTGCTGACATCAATAAGCTCCCATAGAAACTGGGGATCTGAAAATCAGAACAAAACCCATAAAACCCAACCCAAAGTGAACTGGTCATTCACAGCTAGTCCAACAACCACCACCATAATCAGGATGCTAACTGAAATATGTTCAAAGCAAACAAATGCAGCTCTTCATGCAGCGGTTATTTAACTTATGAAACACTTCTGCTACAGAACAGTAGTAATAAAAATACACACAGAGTCATGAAAAGACTGGACAAGTGAATGGAATTCAGAGAGGTCACTAAACATGCACCAGGCATACTTGGCTCAGTTGGTCCTTGGACCGTAGAGGTAGAGGAGGGACCACTCGTGGAGATACTGTGGATGCAGTGTTCCTCTGCTGTTCCCTAGACATTCACTCCTAACCATCCACAGAGACAAAATACTACACAAGATGCCTTTTCTTTCTGACCCAAAATGTTAAGCCTTATGTTCTTCCAAGCATTTAATGTAATGTATTTGAATGTATCTTATTCAATGATATAGCTTCACAATATTATTTAGATTATAAAACAGTATAACTTTTCCATCAAGTAATTATATTCGGTATCCACTGGTAGCTAACAGTTTCAAGAACTTATTAATTCTCTGTTGACACCCAAAACACACACACAAAAAGTACTAAAGCAGTGTTAAGCCCAAGTCAGATAGTCTATTAAATACAGGGAAAAAAATTCATCAATTAAGTAATCAGAGACACATTTTTTATTCCCTTCCTTCTTTTCTCTCTGAAGAAACACCAGAAGAACACATTCATACAAATCTAAAACATAAACTGACTTAATTTCATTCATGGTTTCAGACTTGGACTCAGGCACGTGGAACAGAGAAGAAAAATAATTACAGCATCCACATAACAATCCAATAGCTCTTTGTAGCTATGAATTAACTTAATTTCCTGTAGATTTATGTCTAAGTTAAACACATTTGTGGATTACCTGATGTCTGACAAGACTGATCTCACTCTCCAAGTTTTCCCTCATGTGGCAGTGGACTACAAAACGTAACTTTCTGCTTCCCACCCACCCCCTTTCATAAAAGCTACTGCTGCAAGTACAAGTTCCCTACTGTCAGTCCGATTTGTCTGACACTAGATGAGTTTAAAATGTGAAAAATCAGCACATAAACAGACATTTTCATGTAAGTCTCAACTTCAGCATAAGAATTTATGACAAATTTTTAGTAGAAAAAGCTGACTGATTTGTGCTACTTCAGTGAAAAAACTACAGCTCATTTAAAGGCAACAGATGTGGTAGCCAAGAAAACAAATGCCAGCTGTCAAATTTACTCATATTAACCTTATCTTCTTTTTAGTTAACTGTTATGGTTTGAGAAAACCCACAACAATTTGTCGTTTAGACAATTATTCTGTCACCCAATGACCCCTCCCCACCTGGAAAGGAGGAATCAGGGAACACACAAGGAAACACAAGGGTTGAAATATAAATAGATTTAATAGGATAAGACTAAATAATTAACAATAATACTAAAGAATCAGTATTAATCCTGATACTGACATAAGATATATAAGAATTATACTCAGCCAATTATATCACTAGCACTGATGCTACTGTATCTGTGCGCTCCCAGCAGTGGACAGCAAATGTCCACTGTGGACCCAATGGCTTTGGGAGGAAGGGAAGGCCTCAGGGGTCCGCACCAGGGCACAGAGTTCTCCGGACCACCACCATCAAGGGAGAGGGAAACTACGCAGCAAACTTTATAATTTATATTGAATGTGATGTTCATTGTATAAAATAATCCTGTTGGACAGTCTGGATCAAACACCCAGGCCTCGCTCCTCCTCATCCCTGCACCTGGCAAGGCTCAAAAACACTGAGACCTTGAATCCCACATAGCCTAGCTGGCTAGAAAGTAAATATTTTCATTAATTCAGACACTAGAGTCTTCCAAAAGTGGGGCTTCCCCCAGCATTAGAGGAGAAATTAGTCCTGTGTCACTCAACCCAGGACATCAACAGAGATATTCATTGCTCTGATCTAGCCCTCAAACTTTAAGCTTTCCTCCTTAACTTGTACGAATCTAATTTTGCCACAACAATCAGATTATTTTAAGATGTCAGCTCTGCTTCTAAATATTGACATTTAATTTTAAAATAACAATCTAGCCATAATCTTCATTCGGAACTGAAGTAAATTTTTGAAGATGACCTAAATGACTGGAAAAAGTTGTTCCTACTACTGAATGTAGTTGATGTTAAAGGACTTACACAGTTTGAGAACATATTAGCATTTGCTCCGTCAACATGCAGCTAAATTATAGCACACATGAACCGTAACTATCCCTCATCTCCTGTCTTTTCACCCTCTTCTTCAGAACTTGGACATGTCCATTTTAATACTTGAATCTGTGCGCCCAAATCTGCCATTTATCAAATCTCCAACACTGAAGGCTCCAACATAAAGCAACTCTGGACTGTTAGCCAACTCTCCAAGCCTATTGGCTGTCCATCCAGCCTTCCCTGACATTGGCTCTGACTGCCTCTACTTGGATCACTACGTCCTCCTGGGTCGTTAAACCACCTTTGGTAGAAATGTGACTCGTTTTCAGACATGAGGACAATCCAGGCATGCTGACCGTACATCTCCACTCTGGGAGCATATGCTACTGAAGGTAGGCATTTAGTTGTGATTAACACTGAGCAGAGAAAAATTAGGTTCATCTTCATGTCAGAGTGAAGAAAAGAAAACACAAAGCATTAGATGTAGCTTTACTGTTCTGAAGGTGGAAGCTGCCAGGCATCATTTGAAACTTGAAGGAAACAAGATGTGAACAAAAAGTGAAATTGTACTTCTATTAATTCATCCAGTCCTAGAGAAAGAACATCTCTCATTACAAAACCTTCACTCTAGTACTTCATTGTAACTGTCAAAACCAGTTTGTCCTATGCAAAAAGTTTGCACTGAAATTGTGCCAAGTTCAGCAAGCCCAATGTTTTTCTACTAACTGCTCAGCAAAGAAGATTTAGAGACCCCGTATGATTTCTTATTTTAAGAAAAATTATTTAAAGTCTGCTTTAGTAATCTCATGCCAATTGCTCATCTGGGATGGATCCCTTTCTCTCCATGTGACTTGGTCTCTGTTGGTCTTGTTTGCAGCCAAATAGACTCTTTGCTGGTTTATTAACAATCAAAGGCCAAAAACGATTCAGCATCAATTCATTTTATTTACTTTTCAGATTATACAAACGCCTGTATCCAATAAATTCTAACACTTGTACAAAAGTTAAAATAAACTTAGCTGACTGCCTCCAGAAGATGAATCTGCATCCTGCCCATAATCTGCTGTACTGAACTAAAACCACAGGTGAATAGGTCTACTTCATGGCTTGTCTATGTGCACAGAATCCTACAACTGCAGCTAAACTTATACTGGAATAATTATACCACCATAAAAGCCATTATCTTGATTTAATAATTTCCAAATAGGATAATAAACTGTAGTAATGCACAGTGTGGATTCTATCAGCTAAAGAGGAAAAGGACCAAAGACAGAATTTATACGAAGATTGTAAACTTACCAAATAGAGTAACCTTGAGTCTCTGTACCAGGTCAGCTCATTCACTCCCTAAATACTACTACTGACACTTCAAAGTACTCATATATGGTAACAAGGAGTTTGCACTGCACCTTCCAGCATTACACAATTTACACCACCAGCATCTATTAGATGTTTACCATTTAATGCACCTCACTTTGAAAACTCCAGAGGGTGCTTATATGCATTATCACCTAAATACACTGAAAGAACTTCAGAATAAAAGTAACCTACTACCCACAGGTTCCAGCTTTCAGTCCAGCGTATGCAGCCACAGGGCAAAGCCTCGTTCCAGAGTAGGCCATTAGGCTACGCACACCTTGGAAGATCTGGAAAGTTCCAGGTAATGCATACACAGCCGTCCTATAAATGCTGAAATTCCATGGGGCAATGATCAATAACATTAAGTAACTGTTTTCAACATGTTAAACTTAGCACTGAAGAATGCTAAAGAACTGCAGTAACAAGTCTTTAGTAAGAATTATGCATATGCAAATAGTAAGTTCAGAGATTAGAGTTTACTAAATCTTTCTGAAATTTCCCAAAGGCAGCAAACTTGATCCATAGATTCCACCCTTTCAAGCTTTACACCACCTAATCTAAGGTGAGAAGACTGCAGAGACCTAAGCAACATAAGCAGAACGAACAGCAAAAATCACTTTCTTAAGTTGGTAATTCATACCATATTTTAACTGAGTCATAATGGTTTTTATATAATATAGAACAATACATGCAGAAGTACACCAAAGCAAAATTCTACATGCACAGATTTTTGGCTTGTTTAATTAAAATGCAGTCAATCAATTCCTTTAAATTGCAAATAGGGAAACACATTGAAAAGGCTTTCAATGAATTGCTGAATTACTATTGACTACTGTTTGAACAAATTACCTGATCATTACTGACAAAGAAAAGTCTCTGCTTAAAAGACAGTATCCCCCCATCCTGTGAACTGAGACCTGAGGCCGCCGTGTAGACACAGCACAGGAGTAAAGAGGAAAAGGGGACCTTTACCCAAAACAAGCTTTTGCACGTGCAATAGCACAAGTTCAAACTGGGGATGTGTGAGCACGTGTCTGAATGCACGAGCCAGGGGATAAACAGCATGGGAGAAATTACTGCCAGAGTTATCAGGAAGATGAAAATATGCTTTCCTCTGGACAACTGTTCTCACCTTAACTTTAAATTCTGGTCTAGAGAGGACATTAAATGTATAAAAGGACATTAAATATATAAGTCTATTTCTTATAATAGAGAACATTAGCTGCAACTTTCTCTTTACACAGGAGCAGAAAGGAAATAAGGCATTACTACTCTATACTCTCTATCATCCATTTTTCAGCAGATTTAGAAAGATGATCATGTGACATAATAAACTTTATTTTAAAAATTGGGGTGTGTGTGTGTTCCACAAAGTGTGTTTTGGGGCACTGACAATAAGAGGTCACTTTCAGAACAAATTTAACATTTGGGATATTCACAAAATAGTTATTAAACTTCATCTTAAGAATAACACACTCATATAATATCCAAAGGGGGATCAGATTCACACTTCAAAAAGGGTACAACCAAACTGAGTGTTCTCATCCTCTGCTAAAAACCAAACGTCAGTGACTCATCAAGCGGCATATGCTTTGACACAGTAGAATCACCAACTCTCCAGTTCAAGCATAAAAATTAAAACTTTATGAAGCATGAAGTCATTTTGTTGGCAGTTTTTCCATTGACTCAGGAAATATTTGCGAATGTTGTGAATCTGCCATTTTATGGTTTGGGATTTTGACAATTTCTTTTTCCTCTTTTTGCAAGGGGGACAGAGAGAGGAAGAGAACATGAACGGCAGGAAATGGGAGACTTGTGAATTATTACTTATGTGCATTTTTCAGAATGACGTATTTAATCTTCCCAACTTTGTGTTTGTAATGTTTCAATGTACGTATGCTTAAGACAACACACAAGAATGATACAATCTTGTAGTAAGATTGTTATAAACAAATGTTTGAGGGTTTGTACTGCTCTCATTAAGCAGATTTTCTGTAATGCACGAAATGCAGTTGCACAGGCTCAGTTACTGCCATAAATCACTCTCTAATTTGTTGATGGCAGGGTTGGGGAGAGAGGATAAATCTCTTTCAAAGTGCAAAGCAACATACAATTTGACCATTAAGTTCCCAAATGATGTGAGTCAACATTTTTTAAAAAAGATTCTATCTGTGGTGCTCTTCCAAGCATTTTTAGTATAAATTCTAACTGTGTAATTGGTAAGAAGCACAGCTGAGGTCAGTAGAAGTATCTGCTGAGTCAAAAGTATTAAATCAAGTCTTGGTGTGCTAAGTGGTAGCATCCAGAAAATGCTGTTAGAAATAAGAACCTCATTTTAGCAAATAGTGTATACACCACACAGAGCTATATGTATATGTATGTGTGTGTCTATGTGTGTGCATACATATATGCATTTTTTGATGGCTAATAGAGTTACACACACAGAGTAACTGAGTTTTATGGGTGAATTCTGTAGATGTAAATTATGATTCTTCTGAAAACCCCCCTTTGGATGCTCAACAGCTTCTGGCTTCAGATGCCAGAAAAATAAGCCAAGTAGACTATTTTTTTTGGTTGATAGGAGAAGGTTTTCTTCAAATCAATGAGATTTCAAGCAGATTTCAAATCGGCGAGATCTGAAGTTTACAGCAACGATCAAAATACAATAATGGAAAAAACCAACCAACCAAAAAAAAAAAAACCAAACAAACCCAAAGCACTGTGAGGGAAGAAGAAATAAGAATGTTTTGACTTATTCTCCTAATTCCAAGTCAGTATAGCATCCATACTATTAGCTAGACCATCTAAACGGCACCTTAAGCCAGACAGAAATGTGGGTCAGACCAAGCATGTGCTGGCGACATAAAAAGCTGGAAGGAGAAACTAGTGCAGTATCTCAGATTTCTTTACACTTCCTATTGGTAGAAACTTGAGGTGAGGGAGAAATCTTGCACACTGAATTGCTCTGAAACATGCTAAGGAAATCCTTACTATTTTTACCATTGTTAAATTTTTTATTAGACTGCTTCTAGTAGTCTAGTCACATTCCAAACTTTAGAGTCCTGTTAAGGTCAAACTTCCAAATGCTTCACTTCAGTCTCAGATGAGGAACATATCCTTATATAGCTTTAACAAATGTTACTGGGACAATTAATTGAGACTAGCATCGTGAAACAGAAAAATTCATGAAGGATTACATGGCAAAGCTGTATCACCTGCATTCGTAACATCGAGTTCTATTCCCATATTTAATGGAATAACATGTCTTCACCTTCCTTGTGAGCACAGATATGGAGTATTATTCAGACTAAATGTAACATCTATCTTTTTTATATCTTACCACAACTTTATGAGAGCTGATCTCCAATAAAACTGACCAGCATCCCTGCAGATAATAAATTCTGGGTCAGTTCAGAATGACAATAGTGCAACAATGCAAAGTGTGATTCATACATGTCAACAAATAAAGTAGTATTTTATTTTCTGTCCAGGGTTAGGAAATTGAAAATAGGCCATCAGCTGATTACTACAGCCTGTGCTTTTCTCTGGAAAACTTGTTATGACATGCAACTGCCAAGAAATTAAACTGAATCCCAGGCTTTCAGAGATAGCAGGAAGAATACTTTTTTCCTGCAGATTATATAGCTTTTACAGTTGCTATATTAATCTTGCACCCTAAGTTACAATGGGTACCACCTACATACACCATGTGAGTACAATCTCCTTACTTCTCAGGTAGAATTTATTTACAAATTATCCTGTAACAAGCAGCTGAACCAGGAATGAAGGTAACTGGAATGACAGAATTAGCCTTCTGAGACCCACCTTGATCAATTGGGTCAAACAGGTCTTTGTACTATTCTGCAAGAAGCTCAAAAAAGGTTCAATAGTTCTCTTCTAGCATTCACAAGCTGAGAAAGGAGTTTGTTTTCACTTTGTAGTTTAATTAACCGCAGAAACTTCCAAGAGGTTGATTCCAGTTTTTTGTGAAGATGATTCTGCCAAGCCAAACATCTAATCTGCTCTAGCTGAATTCTGACCAATCTCATGTATCAGCAAGGTGAAGGCTACTGGGAAAGAAGTAACACCTCTCTTTTTTAAATTTAATCTTACTTTTGTCTTAGTGGGATATATCATTCAGTAAAAAAAACAAAACTGAACTGTATTTAACTGTGAAAAGTACTCTCCAGATTTCTTTTCAAGTCCTGGACACTATGTTTCATGGACTGGTTGTTCAATGAGGCATGCATCCGAATGGTTAAATCGGTATTACTTTCATAGCCCAATGCTTCATAAGCTTATGTTTCATTAGAGATTGTACATGTGCCGAATTCTTGTCTAATGACCATGTAATAGGGCACGTTCAATTATTCTCCTTGGGTTTTAGAAAGAAACAGGAAGTTTGGCTATAAACAATGCAGTCATAGAATAAATTTCACCACAGCAAGTTCATCTGAAAAATATGCATTCTTTACAACACAGCCAGGAATGGCATTATGAGAACCAACATCCTGCTGCACTCAGTTTTGGTGGGTTTTTTTCATTTTGGTTTTTTTTGCATTAATACTTAGGCAATATAAGAAAAAAAACCTTTTAGTTAATACTGGATGTCTTGTGATGAGCACTACTTGAAAGATGTGGATAGTGAATCAAAAGCAGCTGCTAGAAACCACAGGATAAATAACAAGTTTGCTAAATTTAGTATATGTTATGAAATACATACAGTGGAGGAAGAGTCAGCCGTTGTGAATTTTTATCAGCTGGGAAAGAATTACTGTAGAATATTTCACTCGTATAAAATAAGGAAATAAAATAAAGGAAAGATGACAGACATTAAATAATGACAAAACTTTCAACAGAAAGATGTCAGTTGATCTAGACTAAAATTTAAGCCTAAAATACATCTAATCTTTTTGTTACATTTCTGCTTTTAACCCCTCTTAATAACCTACAAAAGTATTCAGCTAAACTGTAGCACTAATGAAATAAGAACAACTATTATTCTCTGGCTTCCAACTGCAACTAGAAAAAGCACAATATTATTTTTACCATGCCATATCTTTTAATTATTCTACAAATAGGGTAACATTTGAAGTCCAGTATTAAATAAACAGAGTACACCTGGATTTTTAAAAGCATTTTCTTAAAATAATCAATAACATTACAGTTCTTCACTAAAAGAGCAAAAAATTACTTTAATTAGCTATTTAATCTTAACTAATTTTAATATACTTAATGCCAAGGTTTTACTTGTTTTTTAATTTTCATAGGGGAAAGAAAATATTTGAAAACAAAACAATGATAGTCTGCAATTACAGATTGGATTAGGTTTTCTCTAGGTTCTAGCTTTTAAAGTTTCCAAGTATTATATCATAGCAGAGATTCTGTGAAATACTTTACATCAAATGGGAAACAAAATGTCTATTTTTGAAAGACTGAGGTTGCCCAAAAATAATTAAATGCATGTTTAAAAACAAAGCCTGCCAAGTAGCTGACATCCAAAATCTGACCTACCTAAAAACTGGAGTATTATCCTATCAGTTTTAAAATCTTGCCATTTACACTCACAAAAATCTTGCCAATAAATGCACTTACAGAAATATGTATATACATTACAGCATACTTATACATATTTGTCCTGTGCTGGCCTGATAGAGGTGGCCAGCAGAGGGAGCAGAAGTTAATAAACCTTTTTCCTAGAACAAAGATGAGAATCATTTATGCTATGTCAAACACGGAAGTAAATGAAAGGAACACCATCTTAGCTGTCCCATTTAAAAAAAACACATGGTGGAGATAAAGAAATTCTACAAAATGTTTTTGGTTGGGTTTTTTTCCAAAGCAGATAAAAAACAACAAACACAAACAAGTACATCGAGCTTACCTTTGCGCAAAAATACATGCATTTCTGTATGACAGAAAAGTACATCCTTACCAGGAACAGGAAAATATTTTCTAAAGTTGTGCTCTATAACATTAATCTATTGTGTCTAGATACTTTTTTCTGCATTTTTGTTACTTATTGTAAAGTTTTTACCTGCAGGTTAATCTCTGCTTCATAGAAAGTTAAGCAGGAACAGTAGTGTCTCTCTGAGTCTATATCAGTCAAAACCACCACAAAGAATGTTGGCTGTTTTCTCTCTTTCGAAAGCTGCCATCCTCCAGGTTGGCAAAACTAAAGAAACAAAGAGACATACAGTTAAGTAATAATATTCATTGTTTGAAGAAATTTGGAAAATATTTTTAAACAATATAACAGAACATTATCTGAAACAAGACATGCATTTTATTTTAAGTGAACATATTCAGGGTTGCAAAATATGGAGAAAATGGGGAAAACCCAATAGGTTTTGGAGTTGGTCAGATGGATATAAATCTAGCTCTATAGACACGAAGAGAGATATAATAAACTCTATGAACTGAAAATGTGTTCTTTTGAATTCAGTATTCAAGACCATCTTTGCAGGATTTAACAGACAACAACAGGAATAAACTGATGTGTTATGCAAGTTTCATTTGGATAGCAGGTTAAAATTTGAAGCTAAAATTGTTGTCTTAAAATGTCTCTACATTTTTAATTTCTCCACTTGTTTCTCCATTAATTTATCTAATCAAACACAGATATTCCACCTACATCCACCTGCAAAGTTATTCAATATTTACTCCTACAAAGGACTATTTATAGAGTAATATTTTTCCTCCATTTACTGGCTACCTCTCTAAACTTTGTTGTGAACATTTGAAATTTTATGAGGTCACACCATAGCAGCAATATAAGTTTTGCGACCCCTGTGAAAAATATGTTCAAGTTTTGTGACTTCATAAGTCTCGGGGACAGAGAAAATTGTCTGCTTTTCGAACTCAAAGAGGCTGCAGTTCTCCAAATACTTCATATGTACTTAGAATACTAATTATTTCCGAGCTCTTGCAGCAATGAGCGGAGTAAATATGTGCAATACTTAAAACGTGTCAAATTTTAAGTCTAAATCCTTTCAGTATTTGTTCCTTCAAGCTGACCGGGGCTGTGGCAGTGGAAGTCACCAGAACCAAAGACAGCAATTCTGATCTCAGAACAGAGATGCACAAGCAGCATGAACAAAAGAGAACTACACTTTTCCCTTTGCTTTTGAGCTGTATGTTCTTTCTTCTTATTTAAATGACTGGAGTACAACATCCGTTAATAACTTGTTCCCAGTAATGGAAGAGTGTGCTGAAATTCAGAAATCAGTTTGCTGAAGATTCTTGAGATGACCTTCATGGAATTTTGTACTCACTTGTTCTTTTACTTGAGGCTGAAGTCACATACGCAAAAAATCCACATGTGTATTATTATTAGCAAAATTATAAACTTAGAATTTACATGGGGCAAAGGTAATAGTTCCTGTATTTATTAGGAATAATAACATTTTTTTTAAAAAACAAACCCAAAACAAAAAAAATCAGGACCCAAAAAGACATTTCTAGAATTGTTAAACAATGCAGATACCAAAGGAAACAGAGAGATTGTTCAAAATCTCATGTTTCCAGCAATTGCTTCTTTCCCCTGACAGCTGCTAAGAACTGAAAGAGCATGAAGAATAAGCTGTAAACAAACATTTACTACAGATTCATCTTTAGAAGCTCTACAATAAAACCTGGGTAGTCTTACGTGAACAGCAGTTAAAACTCTGCCTGTGATATACAGTTTATTTTATGATTCTGGGAAAATCTTCAGAACCAAAGTTTTCTCATGTTGCATTCTTCATATTCTAGATAGTCAGCTTAACACTTCTGAGTCTGTGTCCTTAGAAATGCTAAGCACCCCCTCCTGCATCTGAGAATAACTCTTCTGAACATCAAAAAGTACTCTGAGAAAAGACATCCTAGTCATTCCAAGCTAAGCATCCAGTATTAGTCCATGATTTTGATAATACTGGCCTAATCTCCCTTTGTTTTTCATCCTATGTCAGTTAAAAATAAGAAGATACCACTATTAATCTTGCAGAACTGCTATAAAGATAGTGTAATATGGTTGATATATACAGACATTATAACAAAAGCATCATGAAAGAAGTCTGACAATGAAATCATTAGAATTCTGTATGTATTGCAGATCTTAGGTGCTGTGTGGTAAATGAAGCCTGGAATCTGTAGCTCAAATGAGATAAACCTCCAAACCCCTGAAAAACTATTTGTTCAACAAGTATAAGCCAAAATGCAAAGACTGCAATAAGATTCTGTTAATGAATAAAATCTTTCTATGGCATACTGTTAAAACTGAATCATCCATACATGGTAGGTTAAATTAAGGTTGCTTAGGCAGTCCTAGCTCTGGCACTTCTTAAGCTCCGAACGCTTGAGTTAACAATCTCAACAAGCTTTCAGATCTGCCAAGTCTACCAGTTCTGACAGGAGACCCTTGCTGGTGCTATCGCCATTTAGCTTTACAGGTAATTTCCCATCTCACACCTGGAAGTAGCAATCTATCAGATTTCTGAGTGTTTGGAATTCCTGGACAAATAACTTTTACGCACGCACCAAACAACACCCTACTAAAGGCACAGAAGAGCTGGTATTCTATATCCAAATAACCCACAAACAATGTATTCTGTACCCAAACGACAAATATGTGAGCTTGGGGTATGTGGCTTACGCGTAGCTGGTTTTCACATGACACACACGATCTACCGATTTTGAATTTTGAGGGATTGGCAGGTTCATTTTGAATATGCCTTTTGTATTTATTTTAAAATAAAATGTACTTTAAAATAATTATTTTTACTGTAATAAACCATTAGTACCAGGTCTACTGCATAAAATTTATACCAACATCTGCCCTGTAAAATGAGAAATACAAAGGGAAAACCAGCAGCTGAATTTGTAACTATCAGAAGTGACTGTTGATCTGGGCAGGCTACTTTCAATAGCTACCTCTCAATCTTTATCCATGCCTAAGCCTTACTCATGTCAGTGAGAACTCTTCCCGATTTCAAAACGACCTTGTGTAAAACATATACTTCCTAGATTGAACTTTTTTACTAGAAAACAACAATTAGTGATTGTTAAGGAGAACAGCTGAAGCACAGTACACTCACTGGCTACACAGAGAATCTGTGTTTTCAAATAAACTGGAAGGAATTTATAAATACAGAGATCGAGAATAAAGACAACGTGCTCCTCCAAGAAATTAAACAATGAATGATTCTCAGTTTCCTTAAAATAAGGTAATAAATATTAGTGTAATATTTGAAATGCAAGCAACATTGAGGAAAACTTTCCAAATTAGTATAAATACAAGCTACTATCCAGTACGACTGCCAGCACAGTCTGGCTACTAAGAACAGGAAAATGTTTCCTTACCAAACCAGATGCTATACCAAAACAGACGAAAGCGCCACTGTGAATATAATTCAAAGGTCATGTGCTTCTTCAGTAAACAAGAAAAAAAGTTTAAAAATGAACATGCTCCCATATTGTTTCACTTATTTGCCAGAATTCTTGGAACAAGAACCACAGCTTCTATCAAAGACACTGGAAGTTAGAAAGAATCAGATTGTCCATCTCACTGTTTATAGAAGCCTCTAGTCATGGCGAGTGCTTCAGATCGACTCCACATTACAATTGACTGCCTTCTAAAATACGGTGCAAATATCCAGAAGTTGTGCTGAAGAATACGTGACAGACCTTATATTCAAGGTTCTGAAATGACCTTTCAAGCATTGTTTGAAACTGCAGGTGCCCACCGAAGCAAGGACCTTTCTCTTGATTATTCTCACAAATGCTTTCAGGCTAAACAAGAAACCAGACAGATTTAAAAATGACGCATAGTGTTTTAAAACAACAGTGTAGCTGGGTTTGTTACCTTTAAAAATTTAGTATGTCCTCACTACAAGCCTTCTTTCTAAAGTCGAGATGTGATTAACGTTTAAATTATTTATAAATTTGTTCCTTCTTTCCTACCTAGAGCCATAGCCGTACTCCCACTCTTTGCCTTGTCCTTCTCTATTAAAATAAATCATTTGCATAAATCAGCATATACCTTACATATACCGTATACAGCTTTGGTGTCTAGAATCACAGAATCATAGAATATCCTGAACTGGAAGGGACGAATGAGGATTGAGTCCAACTAATGACTCCACACAGGGCAACCCAAAAGTTAAATCATGTATCTAAGAGCATTGTCCAAATGCTTTTTGAACACCAACAGGCTTGAGGCCACGACCACTTCCCTGGGAAGCACTCTAAAGCCTGTTGAAAATTTGAAGAAAATGTAAAAATAGTCACAATGTCTATTAAAGTACTGGAGGAATCAGGATATAGGAAGAAGGCTTACTGTGTACTGTGGAAGTGAAGACTAAATACTATTACTATATTAAACAGTAATTATATAATGTTCAAGTTTCATTAGAGAAAAATTTTAGTCATTTGTATCCTTACCATGGCAGAACTACGTTATTTGCTCTCCACATCTCTTGATCAGAAATTATTGATTTGCTGAATTGCATGTTAGAACTTTGTTGTTTACCTCCGGGTTTGCACCCAGAGCACCACCAGGTCCGTAGCAAAAACTCAAACCAATATTCTAGTTGGGTCTGTACAGCTACAAATGGGAAGACTGCTCTCTCTGCAATTTGCATTGCTTTCTTTATCAACTATCTGGTCAGCTCTCCATCAGAAATCCACTACCTCTGATGGCACTACTAAAGTAGAAAGGGGAAAAAGCTTGTTCGGAAAGTTTATGACATGAAATATATTCTCCGCAAGTCATCTGTTGAAAGCATTTTTTTGAAGAGTTTATACAGAACTGAAGACAAGGTCTGTGATATACCATTACAGAACCCTGTACTTAAATAATTATATTTAAAATATATTCTCACACTATATACTTTCTTCAAAATATATTTGTGCACTTGTTCCTTGTTAAATAAAATCCAAAGCTATCTGGATGCACATAAAATAGTAAAAAACTATCGACAAGACTTGAATTAAAAGATCCCAAAATGACTTTAGAATGTAAAACATCTGACACAGATATCCACCTTACTTTCCAGTTTAACTCTTTCCCCAGACATCTGATTCTCCCTTAGATCACTCTGGGGATAAAGTTTTGTTTTAAGTCTGCTTCTGTAGGCTTTCTTTTACTTTTCAAATAACAGTGCTTTGTTTTTAACATGTATTATCATCATCTTTTCAACAAACCTCCCTGAAAATAAAGGACCATGTTCTGGACATCATGTGAAGGAAGTCTGTTCCATCTGGACTTGCAAGACCTAGCACCAGCTGCTGAGTATTTCACCATTTCACCATTCACTTATGTATGGAATTTTGGCAAAGGGAATTTTCTTTTTCAGATGCATACCTCTACTTAAAACAAAACAAAACAATTACAATGCTCACTGGCATAATAAAAAAGCAATGTTATGAAGCTGTAAATCTAAGGAAATGCTTGGAGCTTTGGGGATATCTCTGAATGTAAACAGAATACAAAATATACACTGAATTTTATTGCGTCTTCCTGCCTTTCAACATCTTGTATCTAAGAAACCGCATATTTATCTTTAGCCTAGTCTAAAATAAAACTAGTGCACTTGAAGTATACTCCAAATTGTTTCCAGGTAAAAGCCCATTTCAAGTGTTGTGGAATATTCTGATGATCAACTGTAAACAATTAAACTCACTAATAAAGAAAAAAATAGCTTTTAGTCATGAAAGAAATATAAAGGCCTTTTCTACCCTAGACTGACTGAAATACAGAGTTCCCCAAGATGAACCTTTACACAGTCACCTCGTGGTACCCATGAACTGCCAGAACCTGCTGCCAAGATCTCCCACAAAAGTCCATGCAAACCAGCTGCCCACCTCTCCCGCCCAGTCCAGGCAGAGGCTAACCAGGTGCTGAAGCCAGAAAAGAGTTTAAGAAGCCAACATTAATATATTTCATTAATTTCAGCCTTTCTAATTTATGAGGCCAGAGACAGAGGAAAGGCAAGAGGAGTGCAAATACACAGTGCTCGCTTGAAATGAAGGAACTGCTTTCTCCCCTTAGCAAATTGAAAGAACACACTTAGGTGCCTGCACACGCTGGCGTTGCGGGACACTACCTGTCCCTTAGCCTCTCAACCTGAAACTGGTTGAAATACTTCAGGGAAATCACACTAGAAGCAGCAGGAGGGTTGTTTGTGACTACAGGTGACATTCCTGTCCAGCAAGAGTTACAGGTCAACAATCTTTCCTCTCCTTGCCTGGCACAGACTCTCCCCATGTACTGTGGACATTTCCGCCTCAGTAGTCAGCTCCTCAGTCAAACGTAAAAACCATGTCAAAAAAGACAGTGAGAAACACTTCCTCTCAGACAAAAGATCTTCAAGCACATTCCTGGGCTTCCTAAGGCTGAAAGTTGCTGAGAGATCTCTCAATGTCACTAATCCTGCACAAGTGACAGACGAGGTATTCTCTAATTTGACCTACACATTAAAGAGATCCTCAACAATCAGATGCTCACGCTTGTCACAGAGAGCCTGCAGTAAAAGTCCAACAAAAGAAGAAAAGTTAAAATATTTGGAAACATCACAAATAAAATCAGCTAATTCATCCCCCAATGTCAATGTCACAGAGACTGAGACTTCTTCAAAGAAATTCATCAAGAACTAGGGTAACCTCCCCCACATACTGGTAAATATATAAGCCTACATATATCTACACAGGCATATGAATAAAAAAAAAAAAAAAAATCAGTTTCAAGTTCATTTCTATAAGAACTATATTCCTAGTTTGTCTTCTGAAGAAATATTTGAACTGTTTTTTAGAAAGAAAATGAGACCCATTGGCAAACCAGTTTCTTTTTCTGCTTTCAGAACACTTAATATCTACATCCCAGTGGCTTATTAGAAAAAATAAATCCATCAAATAATCTTCCGACTATTTCTGAACAAAACCAACTTAGACTTCAGATGTGGTGATTTACAAATAACTATTATGTAATGCCTTTATTTCAGAAATAGCACAGGATTAATGATGACGTTCTGATTGGGGTTTTCTTCTCAAAATTAACATCTCTATTCTAATCACGTTTAGTAAGAAAATTACATTAGCAGGTTTGCACAAATAATTAATAGTTTCGACTTTTTATTCATTTATTTAAACCATAACCCCTCCTCTTGTTTTTAGCCAAGTGTCCATCAAGATATTCTTACGGCAATTTAAAAATTCTGAGACCCTTGGACCCAGAATCTTTTTTACCACCAACCCCAACAAAACCCAAGACACCCACCGTGCTCTGGGCTACCGCAGGCAAAGAGAGTGAGGCAGCTGTGGACAGTAACCAGAACTTCTCAGATGTACATCAATATGTCAAACCAAATACAAATACGTTAGGTGTCTGAAGCAGATATTTTATGCTGGAGAATTTTTATTTTTTTAGTACACATTTTAAACTTCATCAAAAAGTTAAAAAGTCACAAATTTAAACTCCGGACTTGTAACTGAAATTCAAGAACATGTTGCCAGCCTTCAAAATTTTCTTCAACAGGAAATGCTTGTTAGTCAGCAATAATTGCTGCCAATGACACTGTTGGTCAAAAGAATAATGAGAAGTCTGGATACTAAATATGCAACATGCAAGCAGCAAAGACAATTTCAATGCATCAATAAATTCAAGTGAGGCGTGACCTTAGTAAATTATCCTTCAGTCTGAAGAATACAGGTCTATGGCAAATGAATTGTATTTGGGTATAAGACCAAAAGGACAGCGTGAGTGGAAAATAACTGGTATTTAGAATACTCCTGAAGCAATACTTAAAGAAAGACACTAAAAAAGACTATCATTATCAAAGAAATTAATTCTTTGTATTAAAAGCTTGTGTTTTAATTTTCAGCACGAAATGGATGAAGAAACATCTTTGTCCCTCTTAACCTATTGAACAGCCAGTGCTCAGAAGTGATTTCCAAAATGCATTGTGACACTAAGACAATAGTTAATTTGTTTTGTTGGTTTTTTTCTATTTTTACTGATTGCTGCCTATACACTTGACAAGAGGTATACAAGCCTAGAAAAACAGTTTCCATTTAGAAACATAAATGAGCATTTTATACATATTTATCAGTCAAGCATGAAATATTAACCTTGCCTAATGCATTCTTTTTTTCTCTCCTCCTCTCTCCCCTGTCTTCTTTCTTTCTCTTTTGATAGTGATAACATTGTGTTACAACAGCAGCCATAAAATTTTTCAAGTCTTTAATGACTTCCCAACTCCTTTTCTAGGTAACGCTATAAACCATCTTTCAAAAGATATACAGCATGTACAAGTATAATTATTGCATTGGTTGAATGTCAAAAAAAGTACAGCAGGGTAATTCATGTACACCACTCAAAAATTAAGACCGGCACACAGTGAGATACTTATATGATCATAAAGTTTGATTTGACATTTTAATGCTTAAATACTCCTCCAGATGAATTGGTCAACATTATATAAAATACTATTGTAATATACAAAGTCCTCATTATCTTAATTTTATAGCTTACACCTGCATGATCCGGTACTAAACCACACTGTAAACACCACATTCAGCCTTGCTAGCAGGTTTGAAGATACATTCTGTTGCTTTCCAGCAATTGTAAAAAAAAGTGCAAGCAGCCTTGCGTTAAGATTTTTGCATTCATGATCTTATAACTCCTTAGAATATAGCTGCCAGAGAAGGGTTTGAAGACTCAACACTTAGAAAAAAGTGCAGGGGGGGGGGGGGGGGGAAGTGGGAGGTGGTGTAAATACGTGGTAATGCAGTATATACTAAAAAGAACACTGATCTGGACTGACAGGGGCCTAGCAACTAAATGGCCTGTGACTGCTGCAGCAAAATAGACTTAAGAGATTTAAGAGGGATGCCAACAGTCTCAAAATGACAAAATACAGAACAGGAAGTCTTGAAATACACAAATTAATGTAAAAGTCAGAATTTGCTCTTAAAATAGAGAGCAGAAATTACACTAGAACGAATGCTTATAGAAAAAACCACAAAAAGGGTAACGTGTATCTTAAACCCGCTGAATAATATGCACCCAGTCCAAACAAAACAATAATCAATTTCTTTTTGAAATATACCCCTTCATAAGGCAACTCTCAAACTCCCTTTGAGTTTCAGAAAGCGCCCAGAGGAGCGGCAGAATAGATGACAGGAACCCAGATCAACAGAAGCCGCAGGCCACACGTTAGCGAACGTAATCCCGGGAAGGGATACGTCCTTCTGGATCTGGCTCTCAGGGAGGTTGTTCCAAAGCTCTCATGATTTATATAAACTCTCCATGTCTTGAGGTAGGTCATACTCAAAATGCACAGGATTCAGCTAACTTCTGAATCTCGCCTTGCCTGATACCTCCTCTCCACGGACTGAAACAAATGGGTTGCCTGAGACCAGATCTAAGTCTTCTGGTCTAACCATCCCCTAGAAATAACACCAGCAAAACACTGGTGCCATCTATGCCAGCGAATTATCATTACCTCTTTTAACCCCTTTGGACACCAGACATCAAGTTAAAATGCATTAATCTACTTTACCTTGTCCTACTCTTTTATTTTCACATCCAAATACTGTTATAATCCAGCGTGCCTCCGAGATCTGGAATATGGACAACACCCTCCAAGCAGCTTTCTGCCAGGTTAGCCCAGAGAGAGCACATCCCTCCCAGTGTCACCACTCACACCTAGTAAGGGAAAAATCAAGGGAAAGGAGGAGGAGGAAGGGGCTCTTGGAAAAGTCTGGGGAAGTTTAAATGGGTTGGCAGAACCTAGCCCAGCATGAGGCCCTCTAGCCATGTGAATAGTGGAAGGCCTGAAAACCAAGCATGGCCAGGACCTCATCCTACAGGCTGCCACCTCACCAAAGGTGGTGGCAACTGCTCCCACCAACCCCTGCATGACACCTCACCATGCCTGCTCCTCACCGCCCTCAAGCGGATCCAAGATGCATGGGACAGAGATAACTACAACAGTTCACTACACCAAAAGCTTGATTCAGCTAATACAACTTAAAAAGAAGCAAAGGAAATTACAGAGTGGTGTATTTCTGGTCTGTTCATTTTGGGAATTTAATACTATTTCTTGTATGCCTCGTGTTACTATTTCCCACTTACGGTCACAAGCAACTTCCCCTTTTGCAGGTGTGAGTTTCCACAAAGAAACAGAGAGAAAATACATAAACGTAGGAAAACAAAGTGTGGCTAAAAATCACAGAAAGAAACATCATCTCATGCGAATGAAAGCCTAGACGCGAACCTGAAATAAATAAAAAAAGATTTACTGGATTGTGAGATGAATGTATCCTATTAATGAAGTTCTGACATTGCTGCTGCTGCTACTGAATTTTACATTTCCACAGCATTAATTAAGAAAACTATGAAATGCATTTCCTGTCAGCACTCTCACCAAGTACACAGTAAAATAAGCATCATGAAAAGACAGCTGAAAAGTTTGGTGCTTTCCATTGAGCTTCAGTTTCCTGTGCAGAAAAACGGTATCAACAATATGAGAGCTACTTGTCCTCTCTTCCCACAAAACTGAGGCCTGGATTATAACCCAGTGGGCATTACTATGGGACTACGTTACAGGATGTCTTAAATGGGTGTGGTACAGAGTTTGTCTGGCAAAAGCTCCAGTATAAACAAAAAAGGCTTTGTGCCACTGTAGATGCTTTCACATGCACTGCTGGTGTGCCAGTAAATGACTATTTTGATGAATATTCTATATTTCCTCCAGGTGGGTTTGCAGAATTCAGCAGTTTCTGAAATAAGATGATAATAATACATTCCAAAATCTGTCAAAATGAAACTTGAGAGATATAAGAAAGTTTGTCCTTGTAAGTTCCTATTTTATCATGGCAACTGCTTTTCTTCCCTTTTGGCATTTCTCCGGTGTACTCCATGTTTGGAAGACATCTTAAACTTGAGTTTTGCATAATCACCAGAAGACAGCAACTTGTATGTTCTCCACTCTCCACCACATGATAAATAAAACAGAGCAAAATAAAGTATTAACGGTTTTTATGGGGAGCATGCTTCTGTCATGTTACCAGAATAAATAAAAATAATTCAGAAGGGAAAATGTGGGAACCTCTCATGGAATTCAACATTTTCAAACAGACTGGCTCAAGTAACTTGCATGCAAGACAAAACAACAGAGGAGCTCTTCACCACTAAAGTTAACATTCCACAAGTTTTCCAAAAGGGGAAATCCCAAGCCAACTGGAGACTCCAGACATTACTCCTATGCTTCAAAAGGGTAAAAAGACCATCCATAGGAAAATATAGACTAGTTCAGCACAATAGTCAACTCAGGCAAATTAACAGAAGGTAATTTGAAGCTGTATCAGAGAGAAAAATCAAAGATACAAATAGAAAGACGACGGGCATGTTTTTGCAGAAAACAAACCCTTAAAACAACTTTTGGAGGGTAGGGTAATAGAAATACAATGCAGCTAATAAATGCAACCACAACCCACATGGCATACTTGGACTTTTTTCTTTTTTTCTTATTAAAGATATTTGATTTGTTGCTTTGCAACAATTATATTTTAAAAGTACATCAGATGACATTATTCCGTAATTTAAAAGAGTAGCTTGCTGACAGATCGGAAAAGATCTGTCATTGGCAGAGACACACATCAGTGAAGCAGCATTATTTAAATATTCACCTTCCTCCCAGCTCAAAAGCCTCATCCCTTCCCAAGTGTCATTACTGGGCAGTCACAGAATTGCTAAGAAAATCACTTCAGAATATGGTGTAGAGAGCACAGAAGATAGTTTTCCAAATATGACCAAAAAAAACCCCAACCCCTGGGGCTGGAAAACAAGTGTCATGAGTTTAAAACAGCTCAGCTTTTTTAGTTTATTGCAGAGAGAGTTGAGAAGCACTTTATAGAGCAGTCATATGTTAGATAAGGTGTTCACTAGCAAGAGATTTCAGATAAGAGTGTTCCAGATCCAGTCTACTGTAAGATCCAGAAATCATCATCATAATAATTCAAACCTCAAAATAAGATGTCACTCTCTAGTCAGTGAAGTGGATGGAAAACTGGATCAGGTTCTCAGCATTCGGCTCCCCTCAGCTTCAAGCAAAATTGAACAGCTTTTGGAAGAAATTATTCAGTCCATGTGCGCTGGCACAAGTCAGCCAGACTGGTGTGGGACCTGAAAAATCTGTATATGAAACCTCTTGTTCTTTCCTTTTCAGGACCTGAACATGCTCATAACTCTTGAAGCTCTACTTTATGATATGATTATAATTATATCTCATACTTCAGAGCTTCAACCATTTAAGCATAGATTTAAGACAGAATTTCCACCTGAATACCTAAATGGAGATCAGAGTTTTTGCAAGAGAGTGAGCAGCAGCAATCCAGCAGTTCATGGGGCTGGCAGGTACTGCAGAGAAGTCTGGCTGGCCCGTCTTGCTTACGCGACTACATGCAACATGACAAGCCGAGAACCAAGAAGGAATTTTCTACCAAATCAAGCTGAGAAGGATTCAGGGATTTCTTTTGCTTGCTTTTTTTTTTTTTCCTGTGGTACATTGGTATTTGGTATCATCAGTGCAATCAATTCCCTTAAACTCAGGGGATGCTCTGCTCTCATCCCAGTCTCATGAACACTATCATTTTGGACAGAGCTGAAACTAGCTGGTGTAACTAGAATTGCTGGACACCACATCACGAATCAGTGGTGCTAATTAACAGACTCTAGTCAGACTAAATAAACTGATGTATTACATATGGTCTTCTCTGTGAAGCCAGAAAGAGGAGGGGGGGAAAAAAGTTTTAAAAAATAAACTGACATGTTTTAGAAAGAAAGTAAAATTTATTGCTTATAAGCAACATACCCAACATGTTATATCACTCTATATTGTAAAATTTGGTTCTTGGAAAGTACTGAGTAGGACTGGACATGAAGGAACAAATACTTTTTCAAGTGGGTTGGTAGGGATTAGATAATTATATCTTGGCTTGATAATTTAATACAAAATAATTGGTCAGACTCAATACTTGTAAAAATATTTTACTGCTTAAAAATGCCAGTTACTACTAATTAAGTAAAACAGTGCAATGTTAAGAGAACTCAAAAGTATAAGCTTTTAAGTTCCCTGTTCAGAAAAAAACATGTTTTCCCCAAAAGAGCTAACAAGTGCAGAAAAAATATCCCCTATAAGTGCACTTGCACATTTCAACTGCATACAAGCGTCCTCTGCAGTGAGAGCATGCCCAGAAATGGCCTTCTCTTAGTTCTTTACTGGTGGGATAATTCCAGTCTCTTACATCCAAAGGCACCTGGGCTGCCCTTACAGTTCTTTCAAACCGAACATCATTGAACATCATCAATTATAGATCATCTCATAAAATACAGGGAGCAGAAACAGAAGCCACATCTTTTTCATGTAAACTGCACAAGAGATGGGGAAAATATATTGTTGTTATTCTTATATCTTCCTTAAAGTATTATCAAATATTTGTTACACAACAGAAGAATCTATTGAATACTAGAAATTAATACATGGAAAATTAAATTGTAAAGATCACATTCTCATTGAAAACATTAAATAACTAACATGTTTCTTTCCCAAAATTAATCAAATGTTAGTGGTACTGCTATCTACAAAAATAGAAACACCAGTCAACCGTGGGGGGTTCCCTTCTACTGTCCCATAAGCATACAGAGGAAATAGAAATATTTCAAGACATCTGTAATGTCTTACATATTTTGAATAAAATAAAGAGCCAAAACACTTAACAGTACTGAATTCTATTCCAAATTATACCCAAGAGGAAGCCATCTGCAGGAAAAATAAAAAGTAAAACAAACAAAAAAACCCAGCACACTTTTGACTTGGACATCACTTGTGCAATACAGCTATCCAAAAGGACAGCGTGTTCTTTTAAAAGAATGACTACTTATTCTTTCATGATACAGGCAACATAAAAATCACCTGAAAACTTTCAGGCTTCTTTAACTACTAGGAATAAATTTTACAGTGTTCCAGTGAAACACTGAACTACTTTTGGTTCTTTTATTTTTCCCCTCATCTAACATAAAATATTACTATATTGGCAACAGCCATCTCTAGAAGACTGTGAAACTGTTTGAAGTTACCCACAGCCAAGTGAATCGCTGCTTCTATGGTCAAGTTTGAAAGAAGACCGAAACCTATTATTTAAAACACATGAGTAGTTCAGCATTGACACCTACAAGGCCATGAAAGTTTGAAGCCACTGCTTTAGACAACAGAAAATGTCAGGTAGCATTTCGATAGAGAAATAATAACGTATAGCTTAGCTAGACACTCACAGTAAAACTGTAATTCAATATATCAGGAAGACATTTATAAAATGCTAGTACAAGACACAATCTATATTGGTAAGATGACGACTATGTCCTAAGTGCCGAAGGCGACAATGTCTCAGACATGATGGGCTTGTCTGAACAGCAAGGACTGCAAAGCTGCCTACAAATGTATTAGCGTATTCATCATTTTGTCTCAGGAGTAATGATACAAGATGAGCAGAAATACCCTACTGCATGCAGCATTTCCTGATGCATCAATGTTTCCTACATTCCTAAGTCTCCAAAATATGAAACAGATCATACTAAAGAAAAACAATATGAAAAATATTTGCTGTAAACTCCAAACAAATTAAGTGAAAATTTGAAAATAAATACGCAGTACTGGACAAACATTAGAAGAATAATATATGAGCTCTGACAATGTGTGTATGGGTTACATTAAAAAAAAAAAAAAAAAAAAAAAAAAAAAAAAAAAAAAAAAAAAAAAATCCCTTTCAACAGTTGCATACCAGGAAACATGTGTTGACCCACGACATTTGAACAGCTAACGATACTGTCCTACACTCAACCTACAACACCACAAAAGAAAAGGGATTTTTCAGAGTATTTGGGGATTCAAGTACCCTTTAGAACATTACATAAGTTTTCTGCTATTTCCATATTTGCTAGTCAACACTATGCAATTTAAGAAACAATTTGTTTTTTCTTACAAAAAAGCGTAACAGGCAGGAGATACTACCTAATGGATTTGGACAACACAGATAAACTCAGAGCAGATTTCCAAAAGGATTTTTCAATCATGCACAGATTCGTACCAAAATAGAAACCAACAGAGTATTTTTCAAGAAATAGCATCTCTCACCTCCCCAGATTTTCAGAATAATAACTATGTCCTTAAAAATTTAAGTCTCAGCAACTTGTATACACTGGTTGTATAGAGACCAAGTCATAAACACAGGCCTACACGTTTCTGCAAGTAGTCAGAAAGTTACTGTACTTTATTTCTTAAACTATATTTCACCCACAACAAAAAAGAATGATCCATGTAAAGCCAGAACTATGTTCTAATTTCTTTTCAATTGAGCTCAAATCTTGAATACATGAACATAAAGCTGAAAGTCAAATGTTCTAATGAATTTCATGTTTTGCAAAATTTTGCCTAAGGCTAGGAAATAAATACATTAAAAAAGAGCCAGCTCCTCTTAATATTATTGTGAAAAAACTCACGCTGGCACTGCTAGTTTGAAAAACTGAAGCTTATATTTTCAGAGATAGTCCACACTGAAATAATAAAAAGCTATAATGTGTGTATACTGAAAATGCCAACTGGATGACACTAGTTATAGTTCTATACTAACTTACTGTTTTATTTAATATTTAACCTGGATCCAAACAACTTATATCCAAGAATGCTCCTAGATTCATGTATAAAGTTCTCATCAAGTTCAGCAAAGGGAAATGCGAAGTCCTGCACCTGAGGAGGAATTTCTCAAAAGAAAACTATACAAGTACGTTGACTTAATTGTTGCTGTGCAGTGATTTTTAAAGACCTGGGTTAACTTTCTGCCCCCTCTGGCAAATATGGAAAGGAATTGATTACAGCAAACACAGATAGGCTGACATACAAGCCTACCGAAATTGTTTGTAGCCTTCCCCAAGCAATTATCCTCAATTTAATAAAACATCAAAATTTTAAACTCTCTTTTCATAGCTTAACATCTCATAGCTAAAACCTAAAAATTTTCATTTCTATGACCATGGAACAACTAACACACTTTAAAAACATTCCTCCACATGTCTGGTTTTTTAGAAAAACTGAAATAAACAAGTGAATGCAAGAGAAAAGTGACTTAAGCAGATGAGCAGCAGATACGGGAAAGAAACACATACCACAATAGTAGGTCAAAATTAAGCAGAGGGAATGGAAAGAACAGTTCTGCCAGGATCTAGACAATGTTATCTGAAACTATAGGTTATAAGAGAGCTCACGGACTGGTGTTCTGCATTTGTAAACCACAGCTAAACAGTACCTCCAACTCACAGAAGTTGCTGTCAAACGTCCGCAAGTAACAGCAGAGCTGTCAAACAGCCCCCTCCACACTGCCAGTAACAGAACTGACGTCCCCATGCCCTCAATTCACCAACTGATTCAGATGTTTTATGGTTCAAAACCAGTGAGATAACAACCACACTAGGGAACGACTGAAAGGTCAACAAAAAGACGTAATCGTTAAGCCAAAAGAAATTAGCAATATACAAAGATATATCAGCACTTCAGAGTAAGAACTGGATATATAAACATGTTTACAGACTGAGTGGCAGACCAGAATTTGAATCATTATCCACAAAGTTTATTTCAGTTGGTCTTCCCACCAGCATCCAGGAATATGTAATTTTCTGCCATAGCTGACCACCTACTCTTCCTGTCACCCAGTGACTCGCATCTTTTTGACCCATTTCTCACTTACCTCCAACTCTAATCTTCCTTTACCTTGTACTGTTTCCTTTACAACCTATAATAAATACCTTTATTTTATAATTCCACTATTATGTACATGATTTGCAATACCACATCCCTTAATCACTACGCTGAACGACTAAAGCACTACAGTTTTAACTGATTTTTAAAAATCCTGCTGAGCAACTGCTTTTTCTTTACTCCAACTACATCAGCTCCTTGGTGGAACCCTTTCTTGGGTTGTCTCTTACACAGAAAAGTGAAGATTTTTAAAAACTAGACCAAGACTTTAGCTTCCCCTTGCAAAAACTCTTACATGTTCTTTTTTTTTCCCCCAACGATATTTTTTTTTACCATTTTTCTTATTTAACCACACACTTAAGAATAATTTTTTTTTTTTTTTTTACACAGGTATTCGTTTTCTTCAACATTACCCAAAAATCAACGTACACTGGAAAGCCTTCAAGTGTGCCTTAAACCTTCTCATTTCTGTGCTGTCCTTCTGTGAAATAGTTTGGTTAAATTAAGACTTCTGGACATGATTTTCCTTAATTTTTGAAGCAGTATTTACATTTAGTCCTCAGTTTATTCAATCAGCATATACTTCAATCAATTGCCACCAACAGCAGTGCAAGAAATCTTAAAATCAAATCTCTGTTAGTAGTGAGGTACAAGATATGATGCTACTTTCCAATTCTTTTCTCATTAGTCATCTTTCCTTTGAATCCACGTTTAACATGGATAGTTGCAGCAGACAATCTCGTTTGGGACCGTACAAAGACCTTTCACCTTAATCTACACTTCACAGTGTAACAGAGTCCTGCTATTTCTTTTTGTAGTCATTGGTAATGCTGAACAACTCTCTCTTCACTACCTTTTGTAATCCAAATCAGCTTGACTTTCAACAGTGCTCACTTTGAACATACACATTTTGGTGGTGGCCCACTCATGACGAGTAGCATGTCCTTTTTGAAACTTTTTTTCCTCCATTTAGGAAATTTCAAAACTATTCTAAAGCTGGACACAACGCTCTTCATCACAGGAAAGCTACTGGAGAAAAGCAGAAATAAAAAAAAGTGGGTAACACTCCTACATTTGCATGGATGGATCTTTAGTGCTCGTAGTGAGCAGACCTTGGTTTTATGTCTCACCGAAAGCTGCCCATTCCAAAAAAAGTTTCCCCAAAACCACAGAGAGACAGCAATACTATAGCCATGACTCAATTCTGAGAGAATTGTCTGCTTTTCCCTGTACCACTGTGAATTTTATTTGATATTTCTCTGCATATATTGAGTATCCTACCCTGAAGAATCTCAGAGATGAACAATTCCTAGATAGAATTCACATCTTCTAAAAATGAAACCGGTAGGCTGTGAAAGAAAATCTCGGACCTTGTCTCAGAAACAAAAGTAATCCATGATTTTTTTTCCTAAACACGAAATCACATCAATAAGGAACAAATCACATTATGTATTTTAGCTCTTTAGTTGTAGATTACAAGAAAAAGATTTTCCTACACACAACGTTAATAACAAAATTATGTACAATTTAAACTGATCGAACTGAACTGCCTAACGCTGGCTGCTTCTGCAAACCCATCTTCATAAAACTGGCACAGCAATATGTTACTTGTTGGCCTTTTGCCTGAAGCACCGACCCCACCCTCTGACCGTAATAATAGTGATTACAATTTCTGGAATGATATGACGGGATCTGAACAATTCGGGCATTTTTCCACTTCTGGGGTGACTGTGCATTTAGTAAGGTGCAGTTGTGCTTAGCTAAATGTGTTAAGACTTCTATTATTTTAAGAATACTTGTTTAATACTCTTGGATGAAGTAACTCAAATCTTCCCTAACATATTTAATTTCAGTTGTTGGAAGACTTTTCCTTACTTCTCTCATTTACTCGGTGGTAAAAAAACATCACAAAATAATAAAGGAACCTCCCAACACTGAGAATGTGGCATATTCTATTGGGAGCGTTCATAGCTACCAGTGCAATGTCAGCAGATTGTGTCTTAACAGTATACGTGAGAAAAAACAAAGCTCTTCTTTCTCCAAATCTCAACGGATATATTTCTGCATGATTCAGTGTAAATCCCCAGGTACAATGGTGTTTAGCCAATAAATGGGGTTACAATTAAAACTAGGGTTAGTCCTCCTATCTTGGTAATCTTCAGGTCCACTTGCTCCTCAAAACTATCATTCTACTGTCCTTTTTCTCCTTTTGTCTCCAACTGCTCAACAACAGCCGCAAAGACAGCTTACGGAGCAATTAAGCCACGTTTGCAGGATAAAGTAAAAAGTACAGCATGGAACAAAGATCAAGAACAGTGTCTTGCTTATAATATAGTAAAAGAGCAAATCGCACAAGTAACTACTTTGGGGTTTTTTTATTTAAGTTAGCAATGAAAAAAAAAAAGTTGGGAATCTTTACACTGACTGATACTCTTACAAGTTTCTAAAGGTGTGCTCTCCATGAAGCAGGAACTCTATAGCTGGGAAAGTATCAAAATATGTACTGTTTCTTCTATGAGTTATACATGCCTTAAAAATTAAGTATCCACCTATGAATGATAGCTTGCAACTGAACATTTTGCAACACAAGTCATTAGAAGGGAAAGAAATGCTACAAACACAAAGCTGGATCATATCCTTGTTTCTACAAAACCCATGACTTGCTCACAGCTGTGTAATTACCAGATACATTTCGTGAGTGAAATGCAGATTCGATGATGCCTTTCTGTGATTTGATGCCACTATTCTTAGGATTAAAAAGTTATAAATCTTCAAGTAATATTAAATGTATCTTCGAGATGAATTTAAAAGTTGCAGCATATTTTCACTTTGCTTTACATTTTCACTGATCGACTTGCAAAACGTCAACCTATTGCACTATTTAAATGCAATAGGAATTGTTTTCCATTGCTCTAATGCCTTGCGCTTTTCTAAAACCATTACAGAATCATAAAGTGCCCTATTTTCCCCTTTTTCCCCCCCACTTCAAAACTATTTTTCAAAACACGTCTAAGTAGAGACAAGATGATGCTCAACTACATACTTCACATCTTTCAGCATATCAGAAAGCTGTCCAAAACTAGAGAATTATTTCAAATCCAGTATTTCCACACTGAATTGGAAACTGTCCCAAACTCCAAAAAGTAGGGTATAAACTGATGCTACTACTTCCCAGTAGTAGAAAGCTGGGAGTGGGAAATTACTCATCTCCCTGAACAACTGACTGCAGCCACTTGCTAACGTGCTCACTAGAAACATTTTAGCAAAATGAGAAATTCAGATGGAATATAAAGATGACTTCACAATTCCTTGTTGCACAGCAAACCCATTTTACTAGCAAATTTATCACCCGGAAGTGAGCAAAAGGAACTTCAGAAAGCAAAGGACCAAGGAAAAACTGTGCATATCATGTTAAAAGAAGTGAGATGAGCTGGATAGAGAACACTGGCGGTATAATGCACACTGAGCTTTCTATACATCAGTGACGTTCCTACTGACAGCTGATGTGGATTTTAGACAACTCCGCTGTGACAGAACCATGCTGATGTGCACCACAGCCCGCTGAAGGATACATTCATCCCACATACAACCTACATAATGAAACTAAGACTGCTTACAGCTAAGACTATGAAACGAAGACTGCCATGAAAGCAAACAGGCAAATGGCCACTCCGTCTTACACTACAATGCACGATCAGCCTTAAAAACAAAAAACAACCAAACCAGACAAAAACAAAAGGCAAAAAGAATCCAAACCCATTTCATAACAATCCTTGCTGTAAAAGCATTTGCGAGCTAACTGTAACAGAATTATGCATTTATCTTCCTTTGTATTTGACGTTGCTGAAATTTAAAGGTATTTTCTCAATTCCAGTGCTAATCATGTAAACGTTCCAAAGAAGATTCATTGCTTCTAAGAGCGGGAGAGAACAGCTGCAATATGCAGGCAACTATAAGCAGAAAAGAAATGAAGGGAAGTGTTTGTCTGGTAAAACAATACATGTGTTTGATCGGTCACACAGCTCACCAATTGCTATCTGAGGAACCAGCATATATCCCCATCCGTCTGCTACTGATTTTCTGTGTGAGGTTGAAAAGCCACTTTTCACACGTATTGCCTAATTGCTACAACTGGGCACCACAGTCAGAGAGCCAGACTTTCAGAAGCGCTGAGCAGACATACTGTTGAAAACGTTTTTATTTGGTAGGAAACTCAGCAATATTACCAGTCTGGAAAAAAACAGGACATAGATATTTGAGATTTGGCAACCAAAGTTGCTGCAGACTTAAAGTTGTCAAATCTTAATAAAACATGACATTGTGACGTGAGCCTTGAATACAGCAGCTCTAAGGAACTGCCCCTGTGGCAGGAAACAACCATTTACAACAAAGCAAGTAACTTCAGACCCTTCCACAATGGCCTTCAACACATCAAAGGCTGCAGTAGAAGAGGATGACCTAGATTTATCTAGGATCTAGAGTGATCGTACTTGTTCTTGATCATCTCTACAGTATTCACTACTTCACTCTAAGTACTGAATTACAATTTATTTTAATCGATACAAAGTTAGGAGTTTCTAATACTTGTCTTAGAAAAAAAATCACAAAGAAAAAACACACAAAAACTCCCCTTCTAAAGAGAGAACTGCAGGTCAAAGTGACAACCATTTCTAGAACAAGGTTACAGCATCAGTCAGGCCTCAAACCCCTCTTTGTGTGGTAACATAACGCAAATAGATTCACTACCTCTATTGGAACAAAAACTTTACACAACCACAGATTTGTGAGGAAAAAATACAGAAACATGACCAAAATAAAGTGGTGTTGATGCCTGCTGGAGTTTCTAGGCAGAATGAAAAAAAAAAAAAATCTCAAAGATTTCTCTAAAGTTCATTTCATCAACTGTGACAGCTCAATGGTGATAATACTTTAAGGAGACCAGACCAACACCAGAGAGAGAATTTGTACCACATGGACTCAGTCATCAATCCAGAACAGCATCATTCTATCAGTATCTTCCTTTTTGAGCCAACTGAGGGCCTAAACAAGTTTGGAGATCTTATTTTCCACCACAGTGTGGAAACTAAAATTAAATTAGAAAGAGAATCCACTGAGCAACTGTTTGGGGCAGTTCTGTCTCTAGATTAACATATTGTAACAAAAATCTCAGGAGGATCTTCCTGTTTTGACAAGGCTAACCAAAGATGACAGCTTTTTAGAGAAATGCCTCCTACAATGACATTGTATAATGTGCATGGAGGACTTGGGATAAAGCTCCAGAAATCTTCCAGTAATTAAACCTCCTCAAATCTTCCTTCATAAAACATTTGGAACTGGCAGCAAAAATTTTTCTTGAACTTGGTCTTTAGATTCCTGGTCCACAGATGTTTTGCAACAAGCTGTTGACAATATTCAAGTTCCTGCTGAAACCAAAGATGTTGAAGTTTGAAAAAAACAAAATGTTGTCAGGGCTCTTCAGAACATTAACTTCCAATCTAAAGTTTTATCCTCTTCTTCAGCCAGAATAAACAACATGTCTTCAACCAACCAATTCAAATCTCAAACATGACCACATGATCATTTTAGGTGGCTGCTATTTGCATCACAATTATCAAAATGAGTAATTAAGCACTTCAGTAATATCTGCATCCCACTCCTACATATCCTTAAATTACCACGATTATTTTTTTTATAGTCAAGTAAAGACACTTACTATATTTTTATCATCCTGAAGGCTCAAACAGTTTGTTTTTTTAATGAAATAATGTAGACAAACTGGTCTGCCTGTGTGACGCAGCATAGAGGTTCAACCACGATTTTAGGCTACTGTATAAGGAGACAGTTGCATAGACAGGACAAGCAGTTCTATAAAATCTTACAGTTTCGAAACAACATATCTAAAACATGAAGCACAGGAAAAGCTAAGCTAGGCACTAATTTGAACTAATTTTAATCAAACACAAATTTTTCAAACAGAGAAGATCAAGAAAATTTTAGTGGGAGATTCCAGTTTCTGAGCTTCTTGGAATACAGTACCTTTATAAGAAACATAAATGAATAAAGATGGAGAGAGATGCCAGAAATGAATCAATAACATAACGCCAAAATTGTGGCAAACTCTCAAGTTTTGCAATGTTGGACATTCAAAATTCCAGAGCAATTTACACAGAAAAGCTACATAATTTGCAATTTATGCATTTAAATAGAAAAGAGGGGGTTCATAAAGTTTGAGAGGAAAGATATTTTTAGCTGGCAAGCACTTTTAACAGGCTAACCATTTTTTCTTTATCTTGCTCATGAGACCTCTTTTGGATACAAATACATTTGTTAACCATTATTACAAAGAAAATAAGGCAACAGTAAGATAGCGTGTTTGTACTCTTTTAAAACAAATCATGCATATTAATACACTCAATTTTTTTTTATTATTTTCAAATTCCACTCTCATTAATAAGCAGCTTATTTTGATAAATAAGTTGATTCCAACCAACTTGGCAACATGGTTTAGATGAGAACTTTTTGTCATGAGGAACTTCAATGGATTCGTGTGCATTTCTGCAAAAAGTGAGCACATTACGAAATCCCAAGACACAACATGAAGTATAAAACAATTTTTAAAATTAGAATGTAGACAAAGAAATGCCAAAATTAGAACATGAACAAATACCTATGAGAAAACTGATTTGTCCACTGCTTGAAAACACAATACTTCAAATTCCATTCAAAATCCTGAAAACCCATAAACGCTTACTCTAATCTTCACAATGAATTTGGAGTTTCTCCATGAAGAAAATCAGCGAACCAGATGTGAATTCAATCGAGTACGTTCCTTTCTAAGACCAGTAACAAAGCAAGGGGGAAAAAAACCCCACAAAAACAAACCTCCTTCAACTCTACTCAGAGACTCAAGTTTTCTATCTTTCACTCTGTTAGTTTACAAACTCGTAACAGAAATCGTTATAGATCAATAACCCTAAATAACATACCTTGCTATTAGGGAAGAACTTTTACGCTGTCTTCAGGGTGGAACTTACTAATTTCAGCTCAAGAGTGACCATGATGACCCCAATTCTAGAAAGCTTGCCTGAGTCTGAGCGTTGGAAAGTTAATATTGTGGGAATAGTCTCACAGGGATTGAGCTCACAAACCCAGTGAGACTCCAGCTGACAATACAGAAACCATTGAGACAATTTCTGCATTGCTTTCGCTGCTGCCCCAGATCTTGAAACACCATGCACAGACTCCCCGGCAGATTCCAGGCAAAATCAGCCCCAGGCCAGTATCACTTCCCCTCCACACAGGCAGAAAAGGGTGGTACTGTTTCCTAAAGCAGGGTAGCATAGAAGCTAGAAAGTAACATCCTCATGGAACTGCATCAAGGCCATAGTTAATTTGCAACTCAAAAGCATGGACAGCTCTGTGTAGGGAGCTGGCTGTTTCATGTCATAGTGGCTGTGCAGCACAGAAAGTGATTTTCATTCTGCTGCTTCCCACCCCATGCCCTTTCTGCCTTCCACCCTTGTCTCACCCCTACCATGGCCCAAATGACAAGGCAAGAGAACAAGAACTGCCAATTTGCTTTCCTCGGAAGCAAAGCACAGGTCTTACCATAGTAAGAAATTTGTACGCAGAGATATGTATCTTTTTGATATGTCTTAAGTAGCATTATTAAAGTTTCATGGAATATAAATCTGGTTTTAACATTTGAATTTACTATAAGAAACTGTCTAAACATCCTTTTTTCCTCCTCTCTTTTTTTTTTTTACCTCTTGCAAAAATTGTATCATATGGAGCCTTCCAAGTTATTTGCATGACACCCCTTTTGCACTTGTCCTAAATCGCTTTCCTTCTGGCAGATGCAACGATTCTGTTCCTGAATAAAACGCTCTACTTCTTACCACCAGTCACTGAAGGCTCCACAGAGCAGTAGCTGTGGGTTAAACTTCTAAGAAACGAAACACAAAGAGATGAATCTCAACTTCTCTGAGGCTAGCTAGGCTAACTCCCTTTACAGTAAGCAGAATTAGAATCTCTTCTGTTGAGAATAAAAAGAAGGTGTAAGCAGGACAAAACCTCTGAAGATGCAAATCTGGCCCCTTTACCACATTTGCTTTATGGAATGCAGAAAAAAACTGGCATGCCTTCTTTTTCAGGACCACAGCACAATGGCTGAAATCTACAATTTCACTACAGACAACATTTCCATTACTCAAATTACAATTTTGGAAAGCCATCTATCTTTGGTGGTCAAATAGCTTAGTGTAGCGCTACAGCTGACAACAGGATTCATGGTGGCCCAGCAAGCACACGGGTAAGTCTTCAAGCTCACACACCAGGAGAAAGAGCAAGAATCTGAAGTCATGAAGTGCAAGTGACCCCAGGAACAAATGCTCTCCCTGTCACAACCCCAATCTCTGCTGGACAACAGAGGAAAGCAGACCAGCCTGAAAGAAGAATAATTCCAACAGGGTCCAGTTTCCCCAAATCGTCTAGCTCTGCCACCTCCCATCTTCTCAAGCAATCCTAGACATACCACTGCAAAGTCCTCTAGGTAGAAACCCAAAAACAACAGCCTTTCCCAAGAATATTCTTCTCTTTTAAAATTGAGAAAATGCCTATAGAAAAATAATCTCACAAACCATGCATAGTTTAAAGTCTGCCAGAGCGGCTAAAGCCACATTATGCCTTCCCCAATAAAGTGTCTTCAGTGCTCTACAAGGGGGAGCCCACAGATGAGTCCTGGAAAACTGGCAGCGATGGGAAAGTTTCCTGTTAAGATTTAGAAAACACCAAATAGCCAGAAGAGTTGAACAGACAACAGAGAGATTATCCAGTTTACTCTGGAATTTCTCCTGAGCTGAAAGAATATGCATTCTAACAACTGGACCTGCACTCAGCGGGAGCTGAGCTTGCAAGTATCTCTGAAACACACACCTACCCTGTCGGTATTGATGAAGACAGTTGTTTTCATTGAACCCAGTACGGGTAAATATATAGACTAGCATTGAAAAAGGACAGCAGTCTTTCCACATAAAGAGCTATTTTCTTCCCAAGCAGTTATCTTGAGCAGCTAAATTTGAAACATTATTCATCTCAATAAACCTCAAGATGGAGTATGTTTGCTAAGATTATAAAGATTGTTTGGATAAGAGTAACGAAAATTCACTTTGGATGATTCTCAATGGGCTGCTGAAGGTTTAGCAGACTTTATTAAAACATAAAACTATCATGATGCATATTTATACTGACTAAGCACATCATAGTCTTGCTGTAATCTTTACTACATTCTGCAATATTCAAGTTCAGCAAATAAAAATGAAAAATAGACTTCCTTTTTTTAGTACTAAGGGAAAGGCATTATAAATACAAAAATTATACTACCACTATAAATTCTGCATATCAGACAGTTATTTTTAGTCAGTCAAATCCAGCAGAAACAAAAACCCTTCAGTTTAATGGAAACCATTCATAGCTACATTGAAATCTCTACTCATTAGCGTTAACAGAGTCTTCAGCACGTAAGAATCTTCTGTGCTTCTGTCAGTGATGAAGCACACAATACCAGGCATGTTGGTCAGTGGTCCTCAGGCTCCTGAAGCGAAAGAATAAAGTCAAACCCAACAGAGGGAAAGGAGAAATTGTGTCTCTACAACTAAGCACACAGGAAAGAACATACACCTAACAGATGACAGTTTATAAAAGTTGAGTATAAAGCTCAGAGAATCCAAAGAGTTTACACCTTCAGCTGTTTGTCCTTTCTCTGGAAGCTGCTGATCAGTGAAGCACAGCTGTTTTGAAAAAGAACAGCAACTCAGTAGGACACTTTTATGGGTTTCCAAACCCCAAAAGAGAAAAACTGAGATGAACTACTCTAAAAACTTTAAATATATCATGGAATTGGTAACTAAACTACGTGTAAGAGTGTAATGAGTTTTGGACATGAGTGGTAGTTTCATTTAGGTCTATAAACTTATACAGATGGAGATGGCCAGTACAGAAGTTTTTCCATATGTTCTTGCTGAATTTCCTGAGGTACCTGTCAGTCCATTCCTCCAGCCTGTCCAGGTTCACCTGAATGACATCTGCTCTTGAGTGTATCAAACTGCATCCCTCAGTTTGACATCACCTGCAAATCTAATTGCGTCCGCCTCCTCCAGACATTATTATTTTTTTTCCACATTTTTTGATGATGTATACAACATACATATCTCTCCAGTCAACAGGGATCTTCCCTGACAAGTTTCAGCGTAAAAAATACAGACACATAGTATAATTCACTAAATTATAATTTTTACTAGGTTTTACCACATACAGTAATGTTAGATTTTTAAAAGCATAGTTCTAATGTTTGTCTATGTATCTTTAGTTTCTTCTCTTTCAGAAGGACAAATAATTGAGTTATACTTATAAAGCAAATAAATTGAAAACAAAAGTTTAAATTAACCACCATACATTCCTGTGACTAAAAAGCCCAGTGCATAAGCAGTTGCATAAGCAGCGCAGAGACAAATGGGCAATGTGATACTAGAGACTACATTCCAAGCCTTGAAGTTTGTCTGTTGGTTTTATGAAGAGCTCCATTATATAAGATAAGGAACAGTTAATCCTCCAAGTGATATATATGCTAAAAATTATGCTACTGGCATGAATACATTAATATGACAGCCTCAGTACAAATCACTAGTCTGTACAAGATAAAATACTGTAAGCATTTAAACAGAGATGTTATTTTTTAATTAGCAGAGCACTTATAGTAGTGGTCGCTCTTGCCTGAAATTGATACATACAGAAAGGGTGAATGGGGGTTTTTATGTAACTATAATGCTTTAAAAAAAACGCTCAAGTATTAGCATTAATTAGGATTCTGGATTAAAGAGGCAGACATAAGTGAAATGACACACACACAGAGATATAATCTCGTACCCTAAATTTGTCAACTGAATTGAAGCTAGTATGTGATACTCTCATTTGAACATGATTCAAAAGGCGATGTTCTTGATGACAGCACTGAAATTCATACATTCACAACAGCACAAAGACTGGTTAGGCAGAGAAAAATATTTAGTCTTCTAATGAAGACTGAAAAGTTTTACTACATAGTCAAATACAATGTATACTAGAATTTAAGAAGGTGCCCAAATGTAACCAGTCAGTATTCTCACGACAGACAAATATGCATCTCTATCCTGCATTTTTGCCAAAGAAAATGAGGCCTGAAAATATGTAACTTCAGACAACCTCAGATTTCCTCTAACTAAAAACAGGTGGCAATTCACAAAGGCTGATCATTTCTGCATGGCTTAAAACACACATAAGCATATATAGATTGAATTCAGCTTTATAAGCAATAGAGTTTCTTTATCACACAAACAAACACAGCTCCTTGTACACTCTTAGCCAAATACATATAATTGATACCAAAATTCAGGAGACCATCCGACTGAACTGACCTGCCTACAGTTTACCAATGCTGTTGTACTGCCCAACAGAGATGCTAACTGTTAAATACTTCACATGTACCTGCACATACATGTTACTGTTTTGGCACACGCATTATACATACACCCTTAAGTTCACCTACTGTTGCCAAGCCTAATGAGACTTGGAAAAGTCTTGTGGATTTTTAAGGGTTTTCTGGCTGTTGATAGTAGACTTTTCTGTTTGGTTCCATGTTTGACTTGCAGCCTCTGGGACAATATCATGGTGCCATAAACTCCTCTCTCCCTACAGAAAAACTTCCCTTATTACACCTATTACCAACATTAAAAAGGATTCATATTTTAGAGACATCTAGCTTTAGGCACAAGAAGAGGACCCAATGTCCTCTTCAGGAAACCAGTGACAACCTAAGCAGGGGAAGCTGTCTAAGGAGGAGCACAGGAAGCTGCTCAGAGGAATTGCTTCCAGGAGACACAAAGTGTCAAACACCTCAGAGAATGAAAAGCTAAAATAACTGATAGGGGCATTCAGGGAGCTCAGAGAAAATCCACAGCTCTTCAAAAGGGAAGGTGATGTACTATACTAGCTGAGCACCCTGTGTAAACAACTGGGATCATTAAGCCCTAACTGCAAATCTCTGCACTTGCTACTAGGTTTGTGCTTTTTATTGAGGATAAGCAGGCTTTACATTTCAGAAAAACATGTTCTAGACGTATCAGTAAACTACATGATAATCCAGGCTGCGGAATGCAGGAAAGAGATTTTGAAAAGTAACCTGACTTTGGGGATATCAAATATAACTGTACAACCCTGAATAGAGGGATTCATCAAGCCTGAGAACTGGAATAATCTTATTCATTAAATATTACCCTCCCTGGGGCAAACCACATCTTAGGTTTCTCAGAATGATGTGAGGATGATGGAACTGGAAGAACAACCCAATAACCAGGACAGCAGAACTATGACAGATACTGCCACCTAACGACCTCGTTTCTTTCATGGCCAGAATGTCTTGTACTACAATATCCTCCAACCGCCACTTACCTTCACTTGCCAAATACAGACCCCTAGTATTTGTGTAACTACCAGGATCATTTGATGATTGACAGAAGTTTCCTTGATGTGTTCCTTCTTGCTCCTTTTTTGACTTCAGAACAGAAAGGGCTACACCACCTGGTGTATTGGTCTGTATTTCAGGATGATCTTCTCATTCCATCCAGTTTTATGTGAAATGGTTTCTTTGTCCACTATCCCAAACTGCTACATTAGCTACAGGAAAAATTAAAGCAGTCACTCTGCTCCTTTCATACATATTCATTATATTACAAAATGATTTGAACAGTGAAAGCCATCCTTAATGGTAAGTGTGCAAGAGCTACGCTCCCGGCAATTCCCAGAACCAAAGACTGTGAGTTCTAACAACTTCTAAAGAAAAGACACATAGAAGAAATGTTAGCATAACAAAAATTAAAATTAATTAGCAAAGTGAAACACACTAGATGAAAAAACAAACCACATTCAGAAATGAAAGTTGGCAAACATTATGTTAGCCTTGGATCAAAATCAAGCAGCAGCACTGGCTTTTCCAAGCTTCTATTTCACTAGTTACACCTTCAAGCGTAAGAACGTCACCTACACACATATAAAATATGAAAAAATTCCATTTATGATACAAATTTTTAGAAATCTAAAAAGTAAAATCCTGTATCAGCTAGATACATATGAAGAACATTTATTTTTAATAATGAGAAGTTATTCTCAAAAAGACGGTCATTAGTGTTTATCTAATGTATCATACAGTCACACCAATTCCAAAGCAATTTCCTGCAGACGCTGTTGTAAAGACAGTTTCTCCTCCAAACCATACAACTTCTAGAAAACAAACCAATGCTTATTCCATCTATGCCATAAAAATATGTACAACAATCAGCAGTAACAGAGACATTAATCTCAGAACTACCTGCTTTATCTACAATCATTTGCACTATTTAGTAAAGCAAGACAGTATCACGTGTGTCTTTGGGATGGTTTATTTTTTTGACAATGTTGCCAAGTGAGGACCTTGAATTAGAAAGATATGCAGTAGCCATGGTAGTTAGCTTATTTTTTTTAATAATGACCATTCTCAATGTTGAGAAGGTAGCTGCAAAATACCTGTTAGCAGAAATTCAGTTAGGCCAGAAAGTCTTCTCAAAACAGTTCTTCTGTTACTCAGAAATGAGACTAGCGCATTTGCTGCATTTTGCTATTTCCTAAAATTCACTGTGAAGCCCAAATTTATTTCTATGCACCTGCCAAGCTTGTTTAGTATTACAGAGGAATTACTTGTAGATGTGATTTAAATCAGAAGCACTACATCCATTAATTAACACTGTAATTCTTAATGTGACATCTGCTTCACTTGTTCCAAGCAGGAAGAGGAGCATTTATTAATCACATGAGACGTTCACATGTAATTCTTCTAATAAACTCTGGCTTATAAATCAAAAGGCCACCACCAGTCTCTAAGGCACAAAGAAGAGTATTGAAGAAGAGAGTGAGGAGGTAGGCTGACAGCATACGTACACAATGTCCAACTCCAGCCTGAGTGCCAAACAGGTACTATATTGCAAATATATAATCATACAGGCTATTAGGAAAGTACAGCAAATATAGTTAAGGGACACAATGACAATTAATTGTCAGTACTAGAGACAATCATCATCAAATCATTAGGGTGACAAACAGTTCCCAAACAATTATCAGTTATTTTTGAACTGGCAAAACTTGGTAGTTTGTACAGTTATGTACAAAAGAAATTATTACCTGTTGAAATAATGTACTCATTTCAGAGCTCTTACAGAATTAGTGGGGTTTTTTTTGCTTGGTTCTGGTTTTTGTTTGTTTTTAAATTATATTTTTAAAAAAAAGCCATTCACCTACATATGGAATTTCTAACCAAGATTCAATTTATCCGAGTTAAAGGATTTGAAAGAAATTACTTCTGCAGAACCAAAAGGTTGTGTTCACTAACCTGCAAATCCTTCAACTACAGTGAATGCTTCCTATATAAAAATGGAAATATAAGAACGTGTGGGTGAAAAGAAGGAACTTGTTATTCTCCTACAGACATCACAGGATCTTACGATTACTTCGTCTTCTTCAAAAAATGTTTTTCTGAGCATTTAACATTGTTTCCAATTTTTGCCTTCAGACTTGCCAATCTATCTCTTTGTTACACAACAGATAATAATATACCAGGTTCCGGAAGATGATACGCAGCATATTTTCAAACTTTTCAAATCATATTTTTCTGTAAAACATTCAAGAAATAAAAGGTGATTTGACAGAAAAGGTACACAATCTGCAATTTGAAACAACTTGGCTACTTCTCATTCTTATTTCAAGTCCGAGTAGAGGTTCTGTGCCACCTTAGAGAAAAAGCCCACCTAGTGTGTTGCAATGGAATAACAAGTCCCAATAAATGCTTCCTACCACCTATTAGTGATTAGGTGTTGGACTTCTTGCACAAGCAGAGAAGTTATAATCTTTCCAAATTTTGTTCTCTTGAGCCATTACTGGTCTATATTCAACATCTACCAAGAAATTATTTTTACATATAATTGAATTCTTGACCTCCATAATAAACCCCTGGGAACGGCTGTCAGAATGTAGCTGTGCACTTCACAGCCTATAGCTAATGTGGGGGAGAGGGGTGTGCGTGGGCGTCTACATTCACAAGTAGTCTGTTCTACTGACTGCCCCTGCTCAACGTGAGCAGAAAGGTGTCTTTATACTTTACCCAAACTTCAAACAACTACTCCTCAAGGCAAAATGGTCCAAATGTTCAGATTCTCAAACACATACCTCCACAAGCTTTTCATCTACCTTGTCATTCTAGTTATCATTCCCAAATTTCTTGTTTCTGTGCTTCCAAGCAACAGCGATGCTGTTGGTTTATGTGTTTTATTTTCATAATGGTATTCTTAACACATCTTAACTTTCACTTTTTTTTGACCGCTGTTGCTTACTGAGCCAGAGATCTTAAACTCTGCTGTCCAAAATGTTGCTCAGATGTCTTCTAAATTTGTAAAATTAATTCAGAACACAGTAAAGCTTCTGCACAGTTCAAATTACTTCCTTCAATATGCATGCCTTTGCATTCATCAGCATTGAATTTCATCTACCATCTTGCTATTCATCCAACTAATTGGCTCCCCCAAAATTCCCCCAAGGGTTTTCTCTGATGCTCACTAAAGAATTGTAATATCTGCTTTTTCTAATCCCGTTCTTGATATTTAGTGTATATAGACATACTCATCTCTAACAGTGAACACTTCTGCTGTGGAGAACACTTAAGCTAACCTTTTGTCTTCTTTCAGCTCTTTGTCACTACTGAATTCCTGACTGCCCCTTGCCTTGTAACTTCCTCGACCTGTTTTGAAGGGGTTTGGCAAAGGACTTGGAATCTTCAAATAAACGATGTCAGTGACTTCAGCTGTTTGGTTTATGCACTTAGAGAATATTAACAGATTAGTGAGGCATAGTTTTTCCTTTGTGGAACATAGAGAATTTTCTTCTGTATTTTGTTCAGCTATAGTTTTCTTTTAAAATTGCATGTTTTAATTAGTAGTCTAATTACAAAATGAAAAAAACTCCTGAGACTGCAACTGAAGTTACTCCTCAAATTCTTTAACACTGCAGTCCCCCTCCTCCTCTTTATTTTATTTCACACAACTATTAAAAACTTAATATCCCTTGTGTTTGTCAGTTGAGGTGAAGAGAACGTCAGTTCCTGGAAAAGGAAGAGCATGTCAGCAGGATGCATCCTTCTTTCTGCGTATGTTGTTTCTGGGGTTTCCCTAAATAACTTCAGAACCGACAAAAAAAAAAAGAAAACCAACCAAAAAAAGCGTGCATAGGATGAGGTGACAGGCATGGAAGGATTTACTGGCATGGAATGCAGGAGAGAGGAATGAATCCCTTATCCGATGTGTCACACACTGCAGGTCACGAGATAAAGGGATCAGCTGCATGGACCGGGCAGCCTCTCCATCTGCAGTACAGCTGAACCCAAATGTGCACTCAAACATGAACAGACTCAAAAGGCAGTTTTCTTTTGTGGAACCATTAACTTTTTCTTTGTTGGTATCTTGTTCATCTCACTTTTAAAACCAAAAAAAAAAAAAAAAAATCTGCTGTTTAATTAGTTGTTCTAATAAGTTCTACCATCCTTTCAGTGCACACAGTTGAAAGATTTGATGCTACTTTCGGTTTTATTAATACAAAAGGAATGCACTAGATTGTATCTAAATAAAAAAACAAAATGCCCATTTCACTCTCCATACAGAGAGTTCTAATCACCTGTGCAATTAAGGCCCAGCATGTACAGTACTTACTAAATCACTCAATGTATTCTTATGTTGTAATGATGACTTTCCTGGAAGAGTTTGTGTTCTTAATTACTCAAAATGTGTAAGCAGAAAGTGTATTACTAGAAATATGTAAGCAGCAGCAGGTATGGAGAGCCATAAATTTTTCTGTGTCATGAGAACACTGCTACTTACTTATGGAAGACATCAGTACTTAATTTACCACCAGCAAAGTACAGTTATGAACTGCAATGAATTCTAACTCAAATCCATCATCAGTAAAACAGTGGGGGAAAAAAAAAAAACCAACCATCAAAAATCCAACCCTCCAAACCTTCAAGGTGCAAAGAAAAATAACAGGTACCTTCCTTTTCATGAAAGGTCTTAAGAGTAGCAGAGAAATTGAAATGAATTTTAAAAACTTGACTACAGTATGAGCAAATCCTGTAACTATAAACAGTATATAGTGCAGTAACTAAATTACCATGTAAGATACTGAATTTTACAAAAGCATACAAACAAATCAATTCTTCTGATTATAATCACACCAACCTCTTACACTAAGATGTTAAACTGTAGTTTCAGAAATGCTGGATTCTCTTGTTCTAAGATGAGCTTACTAAGTAGTAACATGATGCTTCTGGTCAAAAGCTTTTTCTGGAATATGTTGTAAATGAAAGGAATCTTGGCAGGTCAGTATCTCACTAGAACGTGCAAATCTGCATGTCATTGCCTCTTGCTTATTCACTGAAACAACAGATTTCATTACAAAACAAGTAAGAGAAACAAACATAGCCTCCTGCAGTTCCTGCTTTATGAGCCGCGTTCACCTTTCCTTTCCTTTACCACAACACCCATTGCCAAGACCACGTCTCACCGCAGGACAGGAAAACAAAAGAATTAAAGAATTGCTAAGCTGAGTTCAGTTACCCTTAGTCACCAACTGATGATACTCCTATTTAGGCATTTTTTAAAGCAGTGTTCGAGTACTTCCCGGAAGCTCGTGCTGCATTCCACATTACAGCTGGGACTGCGTTACAACAATGAGAAGAGTTTAAAAAGTCAAGCAGTCTCTGTCAGATAAATACCTCCATGCATAACTATCTGGTGAAGCTCCACTCAGGTTTGCCCTGCAAACCTCACATGAAATAAAACACAGAAACAGGACAGATTTCAAAAAAATATTTACATGAACTCTAGATTACCCAGAAAGTTGCCTTTATCTACATCACACTCTTGTTGGGGAGTTTGGGGCGGGCGCACATTTAAGTTTCATTCTCGTTTCCCTATTCATCGAAACTACTGGAAGGCAGATTGCACTGGAAAACAGTCTCAAGCCTAATGCTGTCTGAGCACTCCTTTTCCGTGTTAAAAGAAATCTTCCAGAACTAATAAATGGAGTATAAATATTTAGATATTTTCACTTTCCTTTTCAGTAACACTTTTTCAAGGTGGCACATTAAAAAGCCACCTATTTTCAACTGGAGGAGAATATCAGTTTATTTACATTGCAGCTATAAGATGCAAAACCACATTTTCACAATTTGCATCTTTAAAGTCTCTAGATATCTTTCAAAGCAGTTCCTGCAAAGCTTTTAATAGGCATTTTGTAAACACAAAACGTACTGATATTAAAGACGAGAAGAGCAAGCATTTAATATTTTTATAGAGAAAACTATCCACTTCCCCAACATGATTATTTTAATTTTAAAAGCTCTTGCAATAGGTAGCGTCGCTTAAATTTTGAACATTCATTTGATAATATGAAAAATGCCCACTAGGCTTGTTAAGGAGCTTTAAAAGTTATTTAAAACTAAGAAGAAACTAAACATTTGCTCATTGGCCACAATTAGACATCTGTGATAGAAGAGGTAAGAAAACAAGTAAGTTGACAGGCTGACAATGAAACAAATTCCTGCTTAGGGACTTCTTTTCCTGAAAATTAAATTATTATGTGATAAAGCAGATTAATTTATTTCTCCAGCCTTCACAGCTGCTGTTTCACATATTCTAAGTGCCATAACTCCAAGCGATACATGTGTGGTGAAGAGAAAGACCACTCTGTATACAACAGCCTCCTTCAACTCCCATGGAAGACATACACTCCTTTGGGAACAAAATGTGAAAACATATTCAAGACCAACTGTTTATTAAGTTTGCTGTTTTTACCTTCATTGCATTGTCAGCATACAGCCATGCTCCCCTACAAAATTCCTAACAAGCATACCATCTACCAACTAATAAAAAATATTTATAATAAGAACAGTTCCCTTGAGTTAATGAAGCATATATTCTGTTTCTAGATAGGGCTGATAGCAGGCGTACAGGGAAGAATCTCCAGGCCTCTAACAACTTTTGACCAAGAGATTTGGTAAACTAGAAGTGGTATCTTCTTCTGCCTTCTACAGGTTTCTAGGAACACTGCACATCACTATAAAACAGATGCTGTTAACTAATACCATAAATCAAGGCACAGCAATTACTAAAACCAATATATTGCATATCTGGTTCTACATGTGATAAAGAAATAGAAACCCAGTGACTGGACGGAGTAGTGAAAACAACACTACAATAAAATGCAAACAGCCCATCAATAACTTAAATATTTAGAAGGAAAAAATTCATTTTTAAACTAGTTGCTTTCTTTTCCTTCATCTTTTTCAAATGCAGATTTGTGAAGAAGCCACCAGTTACGTCAAAATGTTGGAGATCTAACAGCAATTAATACATAGGTTTACCTCCTACATTAGACCTCAGCATGTTGACAATTTTTTATTTTGTAAAATGTACTTATTTCCAACAAGATCCTTTAAAAAGTATTTCTGAAACGTGCACTTTGATTTTATTAACAGGTCACAGAAGCAATTGCAGGAGTTTTTAGTTCTGTGCAACTGAAAGAAGCCTGCTGTTACCGACGGCCGGGCTGAAGAACGGCAGCCAGAACTAGTCCACAGGCTGAGCACCCTTAGGAGGTTGGGCAGGGAGAAGGAGGAGAGCTGGAAAACAATTCTGCACTGTTACTTAGAAGAAACCAACTACAAAGTTAATCATATGATGTGTGTGACCTATCTAGTCGTTCCGTGAGCTATGTGCTGGGATTCATCTCTGCCCGTCTTGCTCAGTAGTAGGCCCATTTTGCAACGCAGTGACTGCACTTTTTTTTTTTCCTTTTTTTTTTAAACATAAAAAAAAAAAAAATCAAACTGCAATGACAAGCATACAGTGTACTTCTAAATTATTGTTTTCAGATTCTTAGGTGTTTTCACATCATGAAGAAAAAAAAAAAAAACAATAAAAGCAAATACGAAACTAGATGAAGACAATTGCTACTGCCTGGGAAATGGTTGTCTGAGTGACAAACTTTTCCTGTAAGATATTTGACAGGATGAAACCAAAGAGAAACACAATACATTCGTTCCTGAAACACGTGAAAAAAGCTTTTTTTAAAAAAAAAATAAACAGTTTACAATTGCAAATTTAATGTTTTACCTATAATAATTTGCAGTCCTCTAAGCTTAAGCACCTGATGATCGATAGCCCAGCCCGTCCCAAGCAGTGACCAATAATTCCTGCCCTCCCCAGCAAACTCCCATTTATATACTGAGCATCACATCTATGGTATGGAATACTCCTTTGGCCAGCTTGTCCTGTCTGTGCTCCCTCACACACACAAGAAACCCCTGACAATCTAGCTGAAACTAGCTGAATTACAAGTTACATTTCCAATATGTAGTTTTTTCCCCAACAAACCACTAAAATTGCAAGGATAAACATACTACCATGAAATATGTCACCAAGTATTATGCAGAAGCAACATGATGCCCAAGGAAAGAAATTTTTGTAAAATTAAATACATTTCCATCTGTATCAAGAACTATGTCATTATTTTCTTTTATTCAGAATAGAATCCACTATTTTCCTAAACATCCAGAATTGAAAAAATAAGGAAATACCAACTGAAATGTTTTCAAAAGCTTTAATACAGAGAATCACTTTGTATAACTACAAAGTCCCTCAAGTTCTCAGAAAAATGCATGTCAGCCTTTGCTCTCTGCAGAATTAACAGCTGCTATTTTCCTATTTCTGTTCCTCTATACTTTACAGTAAAGGTAAAAATTGGAAATATGTATCAGCAACACATGATAGGAAAATGTTTAGCCAAAAATTACAAATGGACTGCCAATAAGTTAAGAATTAAGGTTAATATCAAAAGAAATCCAAGATATTTGAATACAAATAAATTCACCGTATTACAAACTCAAATTACTTTAAACTCAAATCAGACAGTGACTTCACAACATTTTTTCCTTTACTTACCTATTATTTAAATAAACTTTCCTCTGACCTCAAAGGTTTTTTCCCCAAGACACATGGAAATGTAAAAATGCATTGTACCTTGCAAGAATGGGAAGAACTGGGAGTGGAATATACGCTATTTTTTTAACTCCATATTGACACCTCAACAGGGATTCTCTTCTCTTTCTATGAACAGTCTGTAATTCAGTAAAGCCACCCATTATAAGGTGGGATGCAGCTTAATGCAGCTGGGATGCTGCTGGTCAACTTTGCTGGCAGGGCACACTGCCAGCTCATGTTTAGCTTGCTGTCTAGCAAAATCTCTAGGTCCTTTTCGGTAGAGACGCTCCCCACCCAGTCAGTCTCCAACCTGAAACGCTGCAAGTGACTATTCCCTCCCAAGTACAAGCCTTTGCATTTTTCCTTGATTAATTTCATAATACTTCCATTGGCTCATTCCTCCAGCCTATACAGGTTCCTCTGGACAGCAGCCCTGCCCCTGAGTGCATCGACTCACGTCCCCAGTTTGGAGTCATCTGCTAAATTCATGAGGCAGTATTCCATCATCTTCTCCAGGCAGCTGTTAGGACAGGTCCCAGGACAGACCCCCACAGTATGCTGATTTTTACTGGCCTCCAGATGGCATGTGATCCACTGACCACCACCCTCTGACCCCGGTCACACAGCCAGTTTTTTTACCCATCTGGTTGCCCATGCACCCAGACCATAAATTGCTGAGCTACTCTTCTTTCACTGCAAGTAAATCAACTTCTAGATCTCATGGATACACATCTTGTACCATAATATCAACATAAAGGTTGCTCATAAATCATTTCCTATAACTTGCAAATTTATAATAGGCTTTCTTACAAACAACAAACACTTTTAGGACAACACAGGAAAAAAAAATTTTTTCTGAGCATTTTCTCAACAAATGCATCCAAAGAATTTTATATTAAGACACCAAAGTTCCAGGTCAAATATAAAATAAAGAAAAACTGAGGAATTGAGGTATTTGCACACATATTATTCAGAAATGGGATACAGTAAAATTAGTACTGTTGGAATATGCTCAGCTGATCATGTAGGAGATCAGGCAGTTATGCATTACATTTAAACTTATGGACTGAAGTAGAAAGTTTCTAAGCAATTTTACGATCTAATACTCCACCTCTGCAGTTTGATCTGTAGGACCAATCACTTGCAGGGATTCAGTAAATAGCTGAAAAAAAATAATCCTGCAGTGAACACATTTTTATTATTACTACTTTTGTGTTTTTTTTTTAAACAGATCATCTATTTAAAATTTTCCCTTAGGGACAGGAGGATTTGAGAGCTCTCTTCACTGATGAACATAGTGTATGTCAGGTCATGCTACCTCATCCTTTCAAGCAGACAGCTGACAGCAAAACAAGTACAACAACAGCCAAACTGCAAACCTTCTACTACTATACATTCACTTGGACACAAACAGATGGCCACTCTTTAGCATCTCTCACTTGTCCCTTTGGGATAACCTATCCCCTGTGTAGAAGTCAAGAAAAACCTACTTATCTCGAGTATTGAGCAGGTATTGTCAAACCATTACCCCAAGAAGCAAGTATGGCTTACCAACTGCTTAATTTCCCCATTCTCATTATTTTTCAAATTGACTGGGATATTGGGTAAGAGAAAGTGAAAAAGAAAGGTGAGTTGATGGATGGGAAGTGGCTGCAACTGGATCACAGTGACAGACACCGCTTCTCTCCATGCCAGCATCCAATGGACAAGACAGACTGTAGAGTCATGCAAGGGGACTTGCATTAAAATCAAAAGTGTAATAACAGAAGTGGTTAAATATTACCATCACTCACATAAAAGCAGTAAAAAAGATTCCTTGGACTTAGAAATTGTACATTTTTTAATGCTTATCTTCAAATGATATTATAGAACAAATTTCTCTTGTAAATACTGAAAGCACATCCTTGTGCAACATTAAAAAAAAATCAACGAAGTGACTTCTGCTTTAAAGTAAAGCAACAAAAAGCACTGGAGTACTGCCTTTTTTGCGATTGCTGGTCTATCACCTGCTAGGTATTATCTTCTAGTTCCAGATTCCAGTATCTGCCAGAAGCCAGATACTTGTGATTTCTTCATGTAACTGATGTTAACCAACTTCTACTGGTTACTCTAACAGAGGGGTTCTTAATTCACTTCACTTCAACAAAGACAGTTTGAAGCACCAAGGGTTAGATACTTCAAATGAAACGGTGAAAATATCCTTAGATGGTAAATACCTGACTAAATATATGCTTTTAATGACAGCATCCAAAAAAAAAAAAGGCACAACAAAATAAAATATTATATTCATGCATGCTTGCACTACATGCTATGCACCAATGTGCAAACAGATCTCATTACTAACTCCCATAAGGTTTGCTAGTCTATTTTGCAAAACTAATATAAATATAATATAAAAGAGTAAATTATTGTATCAAGAGTAGTGGCGTAAATTTACTCTTCAAAATACATTCGGAGTAGATTATCAAGTGTTAAAAGTTACCAAAAAAAAATAAAAATCAAAGTGTTCATATTTATGCATAATTTGTACGTCTCATCTAAAATAATTGTTTCCAGAGACAGTAGGGTTTTGTTTTTGTAATATAAAAATAGTATTCCTAGTAAAGGAAATTGTTAAAAAAAACCTAGAAGGAAATACTGCCAACTAAAAGGAAAAAAAATTTAAGAAAAATATTCTGTCTGGTCATTTCCAATGAATCCACATGAAAGTATTCACAAAGACCTGTGGAAATGTATAACAATATTTAACAACCTTTAACAAGCTTCTCCCTCTACCCCAAACAAAGTATTACATAAATTTTCATCTTAAACAGAATTTAAGAACAAGAATAATTTGATTGAAAATAAGACACAAAAATATAAAAAGTTAGCTACAGTATTACTTACAAGTGAAAACATTACTGTATTTCTTGAATACAACATACTGAGACAGCCAGTATATGTAAGACAAAAATCGTAAACATCACTCCATGCATTTATGCTGTTTCAAAGTATGCAAGTACTCATTTACATGCATGTTAAAAGCCACAGTAAAAATGCAATAAAACTCACAAAGTCACCCTCTCTTTCACGACCCAGAAATTCTAAAAAATAAGGAATACGTGAAAAAAAAAAGATTAATTTTTTTTTAATGTATATTCATACATATATTCATTCAGTCACATTGATAATTACAACCTTCTAATTACATTCCCAGGATTAGGTTCACGACCTCAAGCATTTTACATTTTCTCAAGATGAGGTTATTAATAATGTTTACTGTACTAGAAAACACTGCATGTAAATTGCAGTCTTGTGCAAAATTTATGGGAGGTGGCAGTGAAATTAGAGCCTGAAATCTTAAAAAAACCCAACCAAACAAACAAAAAAAAAGCCCATTAAAAAAACCCCAACCACCCAACCCACATCAGTACTTCAGTGCCACAAAACTGCTACAGCTTTTAAATCAAAATCTCTGTTTTCTCACCACAATAAAGTCCACAAGTGTAAAGATTAAGTGTAAAAGTATTTGGGAATCTTCTTCAGGTTCCTCAGTGGAGACTGACCTGAATTGTTTGCTCCCTTCAATACTGACTCTTATGGAGGGAAGAAAGGGACTTGATCAGGAAAATTTAACACGTACAGCCCTCGACAGTGCAGTCAATTGCAGGGAGATAGAAACACACATACATTCTTCCCCTTGAATGCACTGGTTGGTTTTAGATACACCTCTTGCAGGGGTTTTACCTCGCCCCTTGCCTAGGACATGATACAGAATCCAGTATTGTGACTCTACTAAACAATCTGTGCACAAAATTAAAAACATACTGTTTGGATCTTTTTCTTTATTTACTTATTTTTAAAGCTAAGACAGAAGGAAAATCCTACTGGCTGAAAGACATATGTTAGAACCTGTCAACCAATAACTATGAGTTCTTTTACCATATTCCACATATCAATATTTAATGCTCAGCTAAGTAATAGAGATTAAAGTATTTCATAATTTAAACTAACTCCACATTTTCGGATTTGGACTGTTCTTACTAGAAATTATTTAGTGCTAAGATTATAGTATGCAGAAACCATATGGTTGCAGTATTGGTTCCTACCAATATATGATAATATCATGAGAAATTTCTCACTAAAAATAAAGCCAAAGCCTATCAACATGTAAGCTTTCTGATGTCTTTTGCCAATTTATTTAAGAGCCTGACAATATGGCTGGCCCGCAGTTCAAAGAGCTGATAAAAGAGTTACATAGACTAGGCTGTAACCACTTCAAATGGCACAGCTCCGTCTCAAAGAGGATGTACGAACAAGTTCTAAGATAAGCACTCAAGTTTTTCAGTATCAGGTACAGTCTTACCACTTTGATTTCCTTGAATATCAAAAGTATTTTAAATATCAAAAAATATCTCTTTTTTGTTGAATAGACCTTTGCTAAAATACCTGAAATATATATCTGAGCAAGAAAAACTTAACATCCAATATTCATCACCTCAAGTATTTTCAGGAGAGGTATATTATTTCCAAGTAAACCCGAAGAAAAGTCAAACAAAGTACAAATATATCATGTGCAGTGTGAACATACACAAATTAATTTCAACGAGGAAAGATAATCACAAACAAGAGGTTTGGTTTGGGAATTTCAAAACCATTCCTACTGAGGAAAATTCAAGCAGTGACAAGCACCACAAGCTCCAGAGCTCTGTTCCAAATGAACACGAGCAGGCTGGCCACAGGCTTTCATGAAAGCACGCTCTTGGCAATTTGGTCGGAAATTTCAGAGTCAAACCCCTGCTTGGTAAAACTCATTAAATCTCATTCTTGTCAACTTTTAAACGTTTTTCTTCTTATTACATGTTCCTGCATCAAATATCAATTGAAAAGTTAAGAAAAAATTGACAGTAAGTATGTAAGAGCTGAAATAACAGCATCAAGAATAACCATTTTGTCTTCCCTCCTCCTCCTGTCGCATCCCAGGGTGCAAGAAGGAGGTGGCCCACAGAGTTCCTGTGGGAAGCTGTGCCCCAGCACCGCTCCTCTGGATACGATGCAGCTCCTTCTCTGCCGGGAAAGCCTCAGGCCAGTCAGACCATGCCGGGCCAACAAGACCCCACAAAAAGTCCCACTTCAAGCCTCTGTTGCTTTCGCAGTACAGAGAAATCTCACATCAGCATTATTCTAAGGCAGAATCTATGCACTAGTGGCCTTGAACCTCTTTCAACAGAAGACACCTTCACAGTAGCAATGAACCCAGCTTGTCAGGAAACGCAAGCTCTAAAGGGGAGTAGGAATGTAACTGATACCAGCAAGAACCTGTTGCAATTTTTGTTTGTTGGATGTCAGTGTGACAAAACTCACGCAGACTTGACCATTCCTAAAGAAGTGGTGATGAATCTTAAGTCTGCTGAGGTCAGGGTGTGTTTTAAGAGATGCACATGGAATCCTATTCTTTGGGAATATGATACTCTGCAAGAAAACTTGTTTTCCTAGTATCACACAGTAGGCTTTTTTTTTTTTTTTTTTTTTTTAAACGACAGTACAATTAACCACCAGGAAACAAAAAGTCTTGTCCAAGTTGAGGAAAGTAAAAGTAAGCAGAAACTCCAGCAAGTCAAATGTAATACTACCAATAAAACTAATTAAGAAATTTGCTAAGGAATAAAAATTACTACTAAAATATGTTTCAAAATGCATCAGAAGTCGAAAGCTCATAAAAAATGGCAAGGACAATGGATAAAACACAGACAAAGGTAAAATGATTACTCAAGACCTTCAAAAAATCCCAGTAAGAATTTTCTATATTATTGTTCCCTAGAGAGGTGCCTGGGGAAGTTCCCAGAACAAAACTGTTCTTTGGAGGGGAAGATATAGATTTCAGAAAAGGAAAACGGAAGTATCAAACCACCAGGACCAGGCAATATTATTTCAATAGTTTCGTGATGTTACAGAGCTATAAATTGTGAGTTTCACTTTCTACCCCTGGAGACAATCCCAGGTTACTGGAAAATGAGCAAATGTTTCATTTCTTTTTAAGACTATTGAAGTTATCCAGAATTTTTGCTATACATGTAACAAACTCATAGAAAATGTCAAAGTACAGGACTAGTAACCCTGCAGATAAATAAATTATACTGAAAAAGAATCAGAAAGGCTTCTTTACAGCAAGATCATCCACCTATAACAGTTTTCAACAAAAGCAAATGGATATACTGAATACAATATAGTTCAATTTTCAAAAACAAAAATCTTTTAGCAAGAACATTCACAAAAAAAAAATCTCAATTAAACTAAATTGTCATGGTATAAGATAACAGTTATTTCTGGACTAATAACCAATTTCAAAAAGTAGGAATAAATGGTTAGTTTTCCCCAATGGTTAGAAGATTAGAAACAATATTCACAAAGATCTCTGCTGAGATTTGTGCATGTGTAGTAGGGGCTCACTGATGGTGGGTTTTGTTTTCTACAGTTTCTGAACATATCCAAAAATGTTCAACAGTGAATTGGTCAAGTCTATGGAAGATAAGGTATTTAGAACAGCCAATGCTACAGTCTTTTGCAATAGTACATGAAAGGGTCCCACAATACCAAGTAATTGGATAACAAAGCATCACTTGACTCCTGAGAAGTGGAAACTATAGCGAATGAGAAAAAAAATAATGCTAAGATGCATATGCAAATAACAGACTGCATTGTTACCACTCAGAAAAGAGAATCTGAAATGTGTTTCACTTTCATGTGCCATAGCCACCAGGAAAAAAATTCAAAGGCTTAGAAAGAATGTGTAGGGATGAGGTCAGGGAGGCCAAGGCACAGCTAGAATTGGACTTGGCAAGGGACATAAAGAAAAACAAGAAAGGCTTCTACAGGTACATTAACCAGAAAAGGAAGGTTAAAGAAAATGTACCCCCCCTACTTAGCA
>KZ505796.1:875900-886540 GCA_002844005.1 Limosa lapponica baueri | reverse complement strand
TACCTGCCCAGCTGGGCTGTGGGAGTCTGAGGAAGAGCCTCCCCCCCGCCCCCGGGAGAGGCTGGAGATCCTTACATTGATCCAGGTTTGTGGAAGCAGCGGCATCCGCGCGGGGTGGAGGGGCCAGGGAGCGGGACAAAGCTCTTTGTTGCTCTCGTTGCGGTCTGGCCGCGTTAGCAGATGGCATTGGAAAGCACGCCAAGCCTGAGGGCTTCTCAAGGCACGCCGCGAAACGTCAGTGTCGGAGAGAACATCTCTGACCTGAAGGCAACCGAGGGGGTTAAAATATCTGAGCTGATAAATAAGTCCTCTTTGACAGGTGTGACAGGTATGCTATGGACAGTCATCCTCACCTAATGACAAGGAAGGAAGTCCTGGCTCTCCACATCCCTTGCAATACGGCTATCTAGCTTTTTTTTTTTTTTTTAAATAATTTCTTTTTTTAAGAACAAAAGCTGCCTTCTTTTGCAGTGACTGATAGTATGATGAAAGTTAAACTATGCAGGTGAAGTCTGTATAGTTTTGTGGGAACGAGTGTGTTCTGTTCAGCACAGGTATTCCCTTAGTGATGGATTTAGAACTGCTTGTGCTAAAAGGTAAATAATGCAACAGAATACTTTAAAAGGGTCTGACCAATTATTCTTTCTGGTAAGTCATTCATTCATTCAAAGTCCTGGGAAATTCAGTGCTCTGAACCCTGATACTCATCGACCAGTGTTTAGCAGTAAATAAAGCAAATCCCATTCCTAAATCAGAATACCAATTTTAAGCTTGACATGATTGAATTTTAGTTGATTTGCACTAATTACAGAAATACCATTGTAGTAACAATACATTTTCAAACAAGCTTGGAGGGACAGTTTCTTGGCTGGCTGAAGGTAACGTAAGACCACACTGCTGCCAAAAGCCATGGTCCTGCTGCAGCTCTCGTGCCTTGTATTAGTGACCACACAGCTGCTCACCTGGCTAAGAACTGTGCAGCGAGCTGAGCTGATCCCACCCTTGTCATGGCTGTTTAGTCATTAGCGTCAATGCAAGGACATATGCAGTCCGGGGAGGATAGAAGTAAGACTGGATCGTCCCTTCCACAGGCTTAAGCCACCTGGGAAACTACCCCTGAGGTCTTGAAAAATGTGAAGATAGCAAATGACAGAAGCTCATTAAGACCAAGGGAGAACAAAATGACTGTATTCATTTCTTTCTTCACATGTACAGTAAATATAATTTCCAAAAAGCAGATTCAAAAGTAATGATTGTTTCAAAGGCACTTCCAAAAGGACTGGCATTTTCCATTATCTTTAGGGTCTTTATTCACTTCAGTCCTTAAGTCTCTGGTCCACACGTGGTTTGTACATGAATCCAAAGTTGACTCATTCTTGTGACTTCACCAACGGCAATTGAGTTTTCTTCATGAACACATCCACCAGGCGTGCACTGTGCCCTTTCATCTTACCCACCCCTCCCCGTGATCCTGTGCTGCAACCCCAGTGATGACAGATGCAGGCTATTTTCTTCTGTGTAAGGTGCTGAAAATTTTTTGTTTGGTGTCACAGTGATAGGAAATTACCTATTGGGTCATGTTAGTCAAGATTTGTATAGTAAAAAATATTAGTTGTAAGAACGGCTCATGCAGGTATGAAAAACCTTACGTTAAGTGAACGTTGCCCGTGTAATTGTGGCGTCCATACGGCAGAGCTGTCTCTCTATACACTCAGTAAAACAGAAAGCTTCAACACTCTTCCGGCAGGCTGGCAGAGTGATGTGTTAATCTGCTCCCATTAACAAGACAGCAAATTCCCAGTTGATCACCCCATTCAAATTAAGTACATGTAATCTCGTGGTGACACTCACAATGGTGTTAGCGTAATGCATACATAGAGATAGACAGGGTGAAGTAAATGTCCTCAGGAGTGCTCAGCTTCCAACATTAATGTCATTTAGGCGCTCTGAATTTAATATGGGTCATTAACACCAAACTTCTGTAGTCACTGTTTCAAAGACAGATCCTTTTAACTGTGTCAGTCTCCTGCGCGCCACACAAGGGGTGTAAGCTACGTTACAGGTTCTCCAGTTCGTGGCAGGATGGGGGGGTCCCATCAGACTCCACCATGGAGGCGTACTTTATCGGAGGTGGCGGTGGCTTGAAAGATGGAGGTCTGTTCATACTGAAACAGAAGAGAAAAAACACGCTCTCACACCAAAGCCATATAAAAGACTGTTGTAAAATGTTCACGGAAGGAGGTAGAAGGACAGTAAATCATTACAAGAGCACCCGACATTTGCTCTGACATACTGTGACTTCCCTGTTTCTGTTCTATAGCTCCAGCACACCTCCTGGTACTTACTTGGCTTTCTCAGCTCCCACCTCACAATTTTATTTTATTCATGCTTTAAAAGAGCAGATCATTGTCCTGGTGAACCATTCAAAACCCCTGCAGAGATCTTTTGCTCACACTGCTCTCTGAAGGTGTATTTAAAGACTCATAATGAGGTTTTTTTGGCAATTTATAGGCCATGATAAAGAAAGGTCCCATCCCAAAACAGTGAAAAAAAGAAATCCCCTTTTTTCCTTCAATATACAGGACTTGCAGTCATGTTTTAAAGCGGTTTCCTAGAACCACAAATGATGCATTATCACCTTGATTTTTCAAACATTTTAGTAATGTTTGTAAGATTAAAAATAATTGGATATTATATACTTGGATACTACATCAGTAGATCTCTGAGTGTTTTAGTAGGGAATTAAACTTTGGTAATAATTACAAACTCAATGCTTCTTTGACTGGGATTAAGTTTCAGGTAGCCTACTTTCACATATATTATTCGCAACTCAAATAAAGCTGCCCTAGAAGTACAATTTCATTAAAACTTGTCCTCAAGTAACCATGCAAAATGAGAGAGTAAAAGCAGCTGGCAGGGAAGCTAATAGAAGTGAGGGGCTCTGGGGAAAAAAAATTGACTTGTATTCTTCCCTCACACCCTGAAGCTGCACCACAGCTCTTATTTTTTAAAATTTATTTTATAGATAACCCATAAACAGATGAAAGGACTGAGAAAACCCCACATTTCATCTCTGTATGAAAAAACAGGATTAGTAATCCACGTACTTAAAGGTCTTGTGTGCTATGGGTAGTCTCAAAAGAAAATGTGGAAATCCAAACAGCTGGGTTAGTTTGTGCTGTCCCCTGTGCCACCCCTCCCGCCCCTGCAGTTCCCTTCCCTATACTTACATCTCTTTCTGGTACTGACACCATTTCCTGATGCCTAAAGCTATTAGAAAACTGCAGAAGAGGAGCATGACAGCTACCACTGTTGGCCAGGGGAAGCGACTGGCTTTCGTGTTCTTCTGGCCACCTGGAAGGAACACACAGAGCTCAGCTGAATGTCCTCAGGGAGGAGGGAAATCTGCTTGCTGCCTGTGGGTCACTGCTTCCCCCAGGCACAGTACAGGTGACAAGGCAGCCCCAAATCAACACCCAGCTGCCAGATTCCCAGGCTGAGGATCCCAGACTCTGAGCACCGCAGCTCTAATTTGTGGACTTAACTCACTTTTGTTCTGACTGGGTTTGTGGGCTGATGTCAGCCACCCATCGGCTTGCAGGACGAGAATATTCAGACACAGCCACCTGGCAAGCGCTTCATCCAAAAACCATTGGTTTTCTCTGTTGCCCCACGAGCTTCTCTGAGAAGAGGAAGCATATCATGGTGCAGCCGGGCACAGCTGCCCATCCCAGACCTCCTACGCACCAGCTTATTTTTCATGTCTCTGACACCAAACCCTGCCAAAACATCTGGCCAGGAGTGCAGTCACCTTTTGGGGTGGCTGCTTGCTGGTGGCGCAGCATTCCCACCTCACCCCAGCTGCCTCTCCCTACCACAGTGCCAGGGTGCCCCCACTTCCCCCTCTTGCACAGCCACCCTTGGGGGTGCTGGTGGCTGAAAGAGGTACCCTTGGGTTCCTGGCTATGGAGAGGAAGCAGAAGAGGAGCATGGTCCTCTTCCAGCTGCCACAGAGGGTGCAGCAGTGGGCTGGGTGCTAGAGAGGGCTGGAGCACAAGAGTCACTGGGCGATACCAGTGTCACCTCCCCTTGTGCTGGTGTCAAGACCCTTTGCAAGGTTGGTCATACTGATTCATCTCCCAGCCTGGGTCTTGGCCACAGTGGCAGCCAACGCCACAGCCACTGGTGGACTGTGTGGACATGGTGGACCATGTGCCAGGTTCACCATGCTGCGTGAGCCGTGAGTGGCCCATGGGGACAGAAATGTGACCAGCCAAGTTGCTGCTGGAAGAAAACATGCCCTGGGGCATTGCTTGTGGATGCTGGGACAAGGCAGGAATGCCAAAAACCTGCAACAAACCACGGTGTAGGGACACAGCAGCCGTCATTTAATCTCTTTTCCCTTTTTTGAACTCCCCTGGTCAAATGTACATAATGCTGCAGGTTTCACACTTCTCTGCTTTTCTTGCTTACTGCAACAGTATGCTGAAAGAAGATTTGTAGGATAATGTCTCACCAGTACTATTGAGGAGACTGCTGGTAGTAAAGAAACCTTTCCCTCTGGTAACTGAAATTGGCTGGTCTGTGATGCTGAAGGACAGGTTACCTAAAAAGATACGGGTACAGAACATTTTTAGTAATTTATTTGGGACGTTTTAAAATGAAGGTTGTATTTTGAAGCCACCATTATTCGCCCTGCTGAAGACTGGAAATCAAACTCCAGAACCAAGGTGTCAAAATGCACTTGGCAAGACAGCTACATTTTTGGCTCACATCCCCGTGTTAGACAAAAAGTATGCTTTTATCAAATTAAAGAATATTAGAAGAAAGAAAGAAACAAGGACTATTAGAAAACACCTATTAAGATGTTCCAGCAAGCCAGTACTGAGCTGCACAGCAGTCTGGGAGAAAGATAAGCTTTTTACCTCTTTGACAGTAATGAAAAAGCTAAAGATATTAAGTGGCTTAGCAGCAACGAAAAGAGTCTGCCTCTGTCATGACTGAGTGAAACCTCAGTCTCCTCTGTCAAGTATTGTGCCTGAACCACAAAAATCATCTTTCACCCATTTGTAGACAGATATTCTGCCTTTCCTAATACAGCTAAGCTACCTATGTTTAAGATCAGTGCTGCCTAAGGACACATTCCTGTTATTTCTAGCTATCTCCTTGTTTGAGTCTTCCGAAATAATAGCTAAAATACGCGACTAAACAATGGTAAGCATCTCCAGAGCTGCCACGGCACTTACGATGCAGCAGGGTTGTATTCTCAGAGGAGCGCGTGGCATTCCTGAGGCTTTGAGGGGATTCGGTGGTAGAATCATTCAAATCTGTACAAAAAGAAATAATATCCTTCAATTATCTTACAAGCCTATACGTGATTGCTTCATTAGGCTTAAGTGTGGCTATTTTATATCCTTTGCTTTTCTCTGATGCAAACAACAAAAGAAATAACAGAGATACCTCTAAGTCTCTAGTATAATTGCTGATTTATAAATCCAAGAAAAAAAACCCCATTGTTTAAATTATATGAATGAGTAACTGGGCAGAGCCAGGAAAAATCTCTTTCTCGTGAGATGCTGGTTCTGATTGAAATTGATCACTCAAGTGTGTGTATGTGTGTATGTGTGTATGTACGTATTAAAAAGCCCTACCAAAATCAGTCCAATTCTAGGGCACTCTAAAAATTCACTGAGAGTTTTGGACATTAATTCAATTCAGTTCTTCTTTTCTCCTTGTTTACTAGGTGTTTAATTTTATGGGGATAAGCAGGGTAGATCTGGCATTTTAAAAAGTTATATTCGAAAAAAAGGACATACATTTAGAGATCCCATAACGCTGTGCTCTATACAACATGCTGACAAGCACTACTTACTATTATTTACATAATGGCTTGTGTTACAGCCTCAGAGAATTGAACTGATAATGGTAATCCCTGTTGTGCGAGCCTGGTGGCCCTGGGAGGGCACAGGGAAACACATTGGTACCTCTCAGCGAGCCGGGTGCTCTGAAATTGCCCTCAACTACAGCTGCTGGACTGAGGACCCTTGAAGGCCATGCCCCGGCTGGTGGTCAGGCGGGCACGGCTGTAGGGAAGATGATGAGTGGTGCAATGCACGGCATCTCCTGCAAATGGCAGTGTCATTCAGCATGCTTTTAGCCAAAATTTCAACCCACAAGCTGTGCAAGAGCAGGATGGTGAAGCATTAGAAGTTGTCACAAGGTTTCAGTCTAAATGCGTGGTTGTGGGTTATATGCAGGTAAATAAGCACCGGACTGCTGCCAAAAACATATTCAGAAAATGGAAAGCGGCTGCTACATTTGTGCTTCAGCCAAAAGATGACGGCCATACAAATGCAAAAGCGCTTTGACAGGTCCTGCCTGTTCTGAAAGCACAAAGACAAACCAAGATGTTAAAAAAGAAAGTCACTTCTGGCTTTCTGCTGCTGAGCAGAGATTTTCTAATGCGAAAGGTATGTGAAAAACTGCCCACCCCTAGGGTTTTTTTGTTGATTTATTGATCTTTAATGAGGCTGCCTTTCGATGTTCTATTAGCCAGCTTTTATTGTCCCACATTATCTCATGATTTCATTGCTGTTCTGTGATTTTATTTAGCTTCTCTAGTAATTTATTTAATCTATAAACTACCCTCAGTACTCACTACATTTGCCTAGCAACTCTCTCAATTTTAATATTATTAAATTAAATACGTCTAATAAAACCAGGATACTCAAATGCTTTCCTTGATGGTTTGGAAGACTCAAGTCTTTATCTTCTAACTCAGTGCAACTCAGCAGGGAAATCGATTCTGTGAAGTACTGAAAAGGTGCTACAGATTACATCACCTGATTTTTGGCCTCTGCTTGGACACAACTTTTCCATGTTTAGTAAGAATTTTTGCATGGCGATGTAATGGCTATCAACTAGTAGCTGAAAATAAGCACCATAGAGCTAATGCTCTTGGCAAAGGCATCACAAACTGAGGACCATGTAGAGCCGAGTACCTGCTGCTGTACTTTTTACAAGATACGCCAGATCACTGGAGATTTGCAACCCAATACTCGCTAAGTTGGTGCCATATTTGCACTTGGCAGCACCTGTATTTAGCTACATAACTCCCCTGCTACAGTCCTATGAAGCAAAAGAGATGTATCATCTACTCACATGCTGTTGTCAAACTCTCATTGACTGCTTTAGGGCTGGCATAGCTTTTTGTCTCTGTGGTAGAAATCAGCGCTCCTGTTGAAAAACACACAAGCTTGTAAAAACATCTGTAGAGGACCTCATCACTTGTTCTTTATTTTTCCCTCTTTCTTCCCTGTTTCCTGACTGAAGAAGTTAAAGACTTGTAATCTACCACCTGAGATGCTGGCTTCCCTCAGACAAGCACCACAAAATTCTGTGTCAGGTTTTAAAGTCTGTCACAAGCGAGAAACTAAAGAGACATTTGGTGAGATGGATAAATATACTTTGAGAAAACATATGAGGCATTTAAGCATGTGGTTTTGGATTTCAGCTGAGTTTCAGCTAGAATGCAGTAGTACTGAGTTCTCTGGCTTGTTTTGACCTGAAACCAATGGAGAGCGGTGAACAAATGTACATAAATCAGAATTTAGACAGGGTTTCACCAGCTCCAATGAGACAAAACTGTTTTCCCAACTAGCAGGGAAAAGTTTTGAACAAGTTAGTGTATAAGAGTCACACTTGGGATGCCTGGTGCCAAATACCAACTTATTTAACATTTTCCTTTAATCTGTTTTTGAAGTGCTGGGTATTCTAGAGCTAAACTAGCTGATATTCAAATACAGACAGATGGTGGTTAGCAAGTAGACCTCTATTTTCCCAAGAGGACTCTTTCACATTTACTAAAAAGAGTCTATCTTTCCCAGCACCTGTCTCATTGGAGAAGGATCGTTAAGCCATCTGAGCAAACCTGAGAAGGTGAAATGCAGCTGTAACCCAGCACTCAAAGCCTAAGCATCTCTGAGTTCAGAGACGGAGCTACCATGGAAGCTAAGCAAAGACAAGGCTGCAGTTTTAACAGCCTTGCCTTTGTCTCCCCTCCTTCTCCTGCCTGTATCTGTGCTCTCTTCCCTCGTATCAATTCTCTTAGATTTTCATTAAAAACTTGCAAAATAACAGGCACTGAACCAAACCCCTTTGTACAACAGCAGACTTGGACTTGGTGTTCTGACTCGGCTGCAGCCCAAAGAGTCTGCTCAAGGAGCTGATGGTGGCACCGGTGTGGGAACCTGCAGTGAGCCAGAGAGGAGAAGCACTACCCCATGGTTGGCGCACCACAACTGCCACACATCAGAGGCATTGGTTAAAAGGCAGTGTTTCCTGGGCTACTTACAGAAGAGAAATGGCTCAGCTCTGGCTTATAGTATGACTTTGACCTTGTACCTCCTCAAACAGTGAAGGCATATAATCCAACGAGGAGAATCCTCTGTTTACACTGTATATTTATAGCCTTTGTTGTGAAATTGTTTGTTGAGACAGAAGGGCTTTCAGTCCACATGGACAAGTGCCTTGCTGCCTGCTGTCAGCCAGGCTAGGCAAGTGTCTCTACTTTGGGGATGGGGAATGCAGCCTGAGAAGCAGCAAACTTTAATTTCAGTGCTGCTGCAATCTGTATTCCTGCCCTGGCATATCTTGATCCAGCCTCTTCATGCCCCAGGGCTTTACATTGATTGATTCAGCTGCCAAACAGCACTCCGTTGGGGCAGGATGAAGCCATGTGTTCAGCATCTTCTTACAATATTACCCCACATGCTGCCCATCACGTTAGTCGTGCATCTCTGGGTAAATACTGCTATCATGTAATGTAGGTTACTTTAAGGGAAGGTTGGGGGATTGAACTACACAGTTTAAGGAGGACGTTCAATGCCCCACAAGCTTGTGAAAGTTAGTCTGTTGCAAGTGATTTTTTTTTTTTTGTTTGGGAGAACAAGGCTGCCGCAAATACCAAGGGGCAAATCCACTCTTGCCATCTGCTGCCCCAGTGGTGGATCTTTTCTGAGGCAAAGCTTTGGTGCTGCTGTGGAGGGGAAGATGACGTTCGACAGCAACTTGCCACGTTGCCTCTTCCCCCTGCTGACGGCTCTGCCGTTTCACCTGGGCTTTTTCGTCTCTGAAACAGGAGCCTGTGCCATGCCTGCATTTGTTCAGGCCGCGTGGCAGCCAATGCACACCTTGCTGCTGGTGAGGGCAGCCCCATCACCCCGCTGTCTGATGCGTCAAACCAGCCAGTCCTACAGGGATCAACAGCTGGGCTTCAAAATGGAAAGAGACTTTAAAGAAAAAACGTGTTTGCAGATAGGCTGTGCTGCGAGAAAATGCACTCTGCTCGGACTGGCGGGCATCAACCCTTGATTTTGGGATCAGAAGGCAGGAGGTTCACAGCTTCGATTCACAGCAGCAACCTGCTCTTGATTCAGGCCGCTGCTGTGCTGTCGGGTGCGTGCCAGCCGCTGGTGCACATACCTCTCCCTGGGGAAGAGAGCTTAAACTCTGTCGAGTGAGTCACCCTGCCCTCCACCGGCCTCGGTGTCACCAGCCCAGGGAAGAAATCACCGAGTTGAGTCATCTGCTGTAAATATTTTGTTTATCGGTGCTTTGTATTTCTACTCCTGTGCTCCGATGTTTGGGCTTGCACTGTTTTCTAGCTCTAATGTCATTCTATTTTTGTATGATATTTAACTGAAGAGACGCGAGGAATAAGTATTGTAAAAACACATACTCGATGTCTATTCACTTGCTAAAATTAATGCATATATCCTGAATGGAGCATTAAAAAGATGAAGTCAAGACAGTACTTTCTGATATATTTATTTTTGAACTGTGCACTTCCTAGTGTTTAATGCACTCGAAAAAGGGCTTCAGTGGACATTAAACTGCTTGCTACAAAAAATGCAAGAGAGTTACTGTGTTTATGTATCTTTCTCCTATGTTCTTGAAGCAATAGAGAAAACATTTTGGCTGAAATGATTACCTTGTGTTGTGGAAGCAGGAGCCAAGCTTGCTTGACTTGTGAAATCTAGAGAAGCCAAAGACGTCGACTGGTGCTCTAAAGACAAACAGATTATATGGTATCATATTTAGTCAACAGGATCTTTTAAAAATAATATCAATAAGTCATAAAACAACCTGGATCAAAGAGCTTGCAGTAGCTGTAGGGCAAATGCAGACTCTACAGCAGGAATCCTGCTGTCAGAGTTAAGGTTAAATGCTCAAAACACAACCCACAAGTTCAAGGGGTCATCAGAATGGATGACATTATTAATGCTGACCCTTTCATGTGGGCTATTTATCTATTTATGTTTTTATACACAGGGTTCACTTTAACTGCTGTGGGGTGGATTATGCACTTGTGGTGGTGCTCCCCTGCCTAGCTAGGACCTTGCCAGAGATAGTCCCAACAATGTACTGCAGCCATATAAGCCCAGGAGATCACCTACTCTTGCAGGTTTTCCTCTCAATTGCTGAAGATAGTTTTATATAGTTATCCATATGCATGCTCTGGTAAAGCAGTGTTATTTGTCTTATGTCATTACTAAATGGGAATGATGTGTTACTATCGGGTCAGGGAAAAGTGGTGGTTTTAGCTTTTCTATCATGTGCATATCTTTGTTACAATAGGA
>KZ505796.1:864026-874970 GCA_002844005.1 Limosa lapponica baueri | reverse complement strand
TTTTTTTTTTTTTCCCCCAGGAGATGAGGCAAAGTACCCCCTGTGTAGGTTAGGAAGAAGGTTTAAATATTCCCAAAGGGCTTCATGAAGGAGGTGATCTATGAAAGCTCACACACCCTCCATTAGTAGAACATATCTGGGAAGGCAGCCAGAAGGTACGTCTGCCTGGTCAGGCCTGTTGGGAGGGCACTGAGTGGGGAGCAACTCTCTGCAGACAGGATCTTAGTGTAAGTGGCTAACCATCAGCTCTCCAGCTGCTTTCCTTTGCAAGCGTTTGTACCTCCTTTGACTGTTTTGAGTGTTGCTTTTCTATTTGCATTTCATCTTAGCCTTGCCTGTGCTAACAGGGATTTCATTACATAGATGGACTCTTTACCAAAGATGCAGCGGGTCTAAAAACCAGGTTGATGGGGCACCTTGAGGTGTGCCCAGCTCCCAGTACGTTTCTGCAGAGCATGCAAAGCAAAGCTGGGTGGTGACCTGATGCAAGCTGCAGGGGCTGCTTTGAGACATCACCTTGCAGAGGCCAGTGGAGGAGAAAGTCTCTCTCACAGGGACCCCTCGTACCTGCTATGGCTTTCTGGTGCCCAGCAGGGTATTGTCTGAACCCCCAGACCTGCCACAACCCTCACTCACAGAAGTAAGCTGACATAGAAAACCACACTTCTTTCCATGCCATTTGTCTACAGTGTTTCTCTGACACACTCAAGTAACCCACCCCTGAAATGCAGCTGCCTCCCATGGGGAGCAGAACAAGCTGCCCCAGGAGAGGCGTCTCCGAAGGGCTTCCGTTGAGGTGTGGAGGGTACCATTTATCTGTCTGCAATAAGCTAATAATAACACAAACTTGCAGGGGCAGAGTGTGGATTTACCAAATTTACACAAATGAAGAAACATCCCATCAGTTCTTTAATTAGGCAAAAGTGTTGAGGATCTTGGCTGTGTACTTAAGCAGAAGAACCATTACTAGGGCTGTTATTTTTAATTATCAGTTCAGTGCTGAAAGAGCTATATTCAAATGCCAGCTGAAGCATCAGAAATAACATTAAGTGCCCCTCAAGGCTGGAGTTTAATTATGCTTGGGCTTAATTATGATAGATTATGTCACCAAAATATCTGTTTATTGTGTTTTCTCTGAAGTCATAGCTGGAAAAAGGGGTACCTTACTACCCATCCAGAAACAAGTTTGCAAAACCATTTCTCCAACAGCTTTAGGAATTTACAGATTCACTTTTAACCTAATTTCGTTCTCTAATTTATCCTACCTTCTGAAGCTATGGTCGTAAAAGCTTTGGATGAGGCTTCATTAGACTTATTGTCTGTGAAGAAAGAAGAAAAAAAAAAAAGATTAAAGCAGTTCTTAGAAGTAGTTAGGCTTTTGTTATAAAAGCTGAAAATTTAGTTTGGGGTTTGTGTCATACTGTGCATTAGTATGGCAACTTCACAGAATATAGCTGAGAATTAATTTAATTCTTTTCTTTCTGTCACATCTAAATACATTAACATTTTTATACAGAGTGAATCTATCTTAACGTTAGCATAGCCTGCAGGCAAGGATGTAGACTGCTTTAATTGACGGCTCTCCGATTTGAATATATTTCTACAAAACTGCAAATTGGGTGAAATGAGTCATTTTGGAGAAAAATGATCATTTATCTCCCTTCCCTCCAAAGCTATATTTCCGAAGTGAGCTCTGGTTTTTGATGCAGTCTTTCTTTGTGGAAAAACATACCAATAAATGTATCCACAGCCACAAGTGGACACAGCAGAGCTTCAAGAAGTCACCATGGTACGTGATGTACCCGTGGAGACTGCTAAGAGGCCAGTAGTTCAGTTGTATTGTCTGTGCAGCAAAGAGCATACATAGTAAAAAAAAAAGAAAAAGGTGTAACTATGCATTTGCACCCGAAGAAGAGGCATACACAAGAGGATGCTAAAGGAAGTCAGTCTGCCCTTTTTACCAACCACCCTGCATCTTCAGAAATGCCATAAACCTCTGCACTGCCGCTTTTCCTGCTTTCACCAACTACTTGGGACAGTATTTCTCCACACTTCCTTAATTGTGTAGCTAATTCTTATAGTACAGGGGAGTCTCTCCATTGTCCAAAATGATTCAACAGTTTTAGGGGCCTTTTGCAAGTTTCACTGAAGATGTGCAACACAGCCCTGACTCTGAGGGTTTGATTTTCCAGAGAGCTGCATTGCACACATGCAGACTTTCTGCCAGGAGTGCTCAGTGAGAAACACATGATTATGATAGCTCACTGGTGCCATGTGGCTAAACTAGTGTATTTTGGGGTATAGGAATTGCAGCAAGATACTGCCTAAACAAACAGCAAGCATCTTGTATTTGTGCCAGAGTTTCTTAGCTCATTTAGAGGCTTGAGCAAAGATGAGCTAAAAAACCTCCCAGAAAGTTCAAGCTGTGTGATGAACTTATACAATAAAGCTTCCATACTCTTGGCAATTCTTCTGTATTTTAGATAACAGAAAATACATGTGTTTGGTGTTCTTTACATTTTATGTTTCAGATGTGTCCTATCTATGAAAAACCTACCGAAGGAAACAAATATTTCTTCTGATGAAATATTCCACGTTTCATTCCTGAGGAAGGAAAAGAGACATGCACACGAGAACGTCTTATGTGTCTGGTGGGTCCCTTGCAATAGCAACGTTGATCTCAGATGATAGAAACCTTCACTATCTTGCAAGTCATCTTGTTCAACAGGAATTTCTTGGGGAAAGAAAAAAAGAAAAAGAAAAGCTGAAGACCCTCTCATTACATTCCAAACTATAAAGCAGAGTTGTGCAAAATATTGGTACTGAAAAGCAAGCTCATATGGCTGCAGTTTTCTTTGCTGAGATGTTATCAAAGATGGCAAGAACAGCGGGGTTATTTCAAGCCATTGTTCCCATCAGTGGCAGTTGCAGGGGGATATGGTCATGGTTTTTCACCAGCTGTTTGCTTTGAGGAGGTCTGATCCTCCCCTTCACCCTGACGGACACCCACAGGCTTCCCATGGCAGGAGTGGATGAGAAACCATCGGTTTTCTTGGGAACCACTCCTACGGCTGTGCCATTGTCCTATAAACAGGTTGCATTACCTCCAGGCTGCTCCATCAGGCTCACTCTGTCCACGTACCACTGGAGGCTTGGCTTGGGAAATGCCTTCCTCACGATGCAGCTCACATTAGGCTGTGAGGCAGTAAAAAACAGTAGTTAGCCTCTGGCATTTCTCACCTGGCTGCTGGCTTCCAAAATCCCTTGCAGACAGAGCTTATTTACTCACTTGCTTCCTCTTTATTGCATTTCTTCCCCCCTGCCATTTTTCTGGTTGCAGACACCATTGAACGAGAGCCCAGGAATGCCCCCATCACCCTGGGACAGCTGGGGGGTAATAGAGCTCCAACACCCTCTGGTCCTGTGCTGTGGCCAGAGAGATATAGGGTGATACCCCAGCCTCCCTCTCACCAGTGCCTCAGTGACAAACGCCCACATGGAGAAACACTGACATTGGGGGGTGTGTGTGTGGAGAATGAGACACCTCCTGATCGCCATCTGAGTCCTTCCTTCATCAGGCAGATAAGGAGGCAAACCCCCCAAAAGACTGCCTAGCACAATGATGTGTTGAATATACAAAATTTGCTACCTTTGTAGAGGGCACAATATGCAAGAGGTTTCCAGAGGTCACAAGGAATTGCATGCTTAGATGCAGTAGTCCTGGCTGTATGCCAATTGCTCAAAAAAATTTGTGTTTGTGCTCCATTTAATTTATCATCAAGCAATAGATGGGAAAGACCTCAAAATCAAGGCTGGATGAAGGGTTGGGCATTAGCAGGATGGGAGGTCTCATCCTCACGCTGCCTGGATGTTCCCAATTACATTACATTAGCAGCTTATGGCACTAAGAGAAATTGCCTTGCCCAGTTAAACAAAGAAAAAAAAAAGAAAAAAAGCATGTGCTACTCATGCAGCACAAATCCCTCTTGCTCCCACTTTCGAAGAAAGTGGTTCACACGTTTAGTTGAAAGCAAGCTTGATGCACCGCAGCCAGCAGAAGTCAATCATTCAGTATGAAGACTGAAACTACTGAGCTGAAACTCTTTCCTTGCCATGGTAAATAACCTCTAAACTTGTAGTGTAATGGCTTTCCTCTCTTTTCTCTTCATTGTTCCCTATTTTTTCAGGCACTATTAGTTCATAATATGTTTACAACTGCTTCCTATGAAGAAACACAAACATCTGACATCCAAAGTAGATTTAAGCCCTGCAAGAAGTGGAAAGAGAAGGAAAGGAGTCTGTGTTTGTTTCAGGGTGAACAATGGACAGAGGCTGTTGGAAAAGTTTTTCTTGCACAGTTGGATGATAGCAGCGACAAAAGCCTGCAATGTCCAACACCACACCTGGAAATAGGTCACCAGGAAAATTATACTGGTTTTCCAGAATCAGCTGACTCATGGCTTTCCTGACAACAGGTGGGTATGGTTAATACAAGGTTCTGTCTGTCCACAAGCACTCTTTCCAAGGAAAACTTTCGTAGCTTGGGATGCTCACAGATCAAAAGCTTCAACCTGGATGGATGCAACAGGAAGCAAAGCATCATAGCTTGCTAGTTAGTCATATGGGCCACAAACATGTGTTATGCTAAGTACAGCCAATGAGGTACAGCAGACTTTCCTTTTAGGTTTTGCCATTGCCAGGGAGATGATAAAATAAAGGCTCCAGAACACACATGTAACTGCTCAGCTCTAAGTAGGGGCCCTCAGACTTAGATCCAGCCCCTCCATCAGCATCTAATTGCTCCAGCTGAGTTCTGCTTGCAGCATGCCACATTATGCCTGACAAAATCATCACCTTTCCATTGACACACTAGACCATGTCAGTGCCCTGAGCACAGCATCTGCTCCTCCCTGTCGCCAGGGGTCTGTGTGCAGGTGGGGACTGCCACTGCCTACCCCCCCGGAGCAGCATCTCAGGTAGCCGATGGCCTTCTTTGGAGAGGGATTTTATGCAGTGAGGAGAGGGCAGCTTGAGGCTGCTGGGCAGTAGCCAGAGGGTGGGATGGGAAAGGGAGCATTGCAGCCCCCTGCAACACCACTGACTCTTCCTCATAGCCTCTCGACCCTGTCCCGGATCTTTCCCTGGGGCTAACGCACAAATCAGATTTTGCCCACACCACGGAGAAGCCTGTAGTTAGCTCCAGTTTGTGCTCACTGAAGCAGCTCGCTGCTGCGGGGATGGGAATCGCTCATAAGAAAGGGGACGAATGGCTGACATTAACTCATTGACTCGCTCATCACCCTGTGAGTTCGGTCAGGTTGGAGGTCCCGCCTGTGTCTGATTCAGCTTAGCCTGCCTGGCCCTGCTGGGGTGGCACGGTGATGGTCACGGGCATTACTCTTTGCTCCAAAATTGCTCACCTTCTGCAAGGTGCCAGCTGAGCCCGCCTGCAGGCTAATGGAGATCTCAGGGTAGGCTGGAAAGCAAACAGAAATGTATTAGTGAAATGGATACTGAAGGTCACAGTAACAGCTTCTAATGAGATTTAACAGCCTTGTTTTGTAAAAAGAGAAGAAACGAAATCCTACGTCCGCCTACACACCTAGCACGATAAAACCTTGCACAGCTCCGATGTGAAGTCAAGGAAGTGGTTTGCGAGCATATATCAGCAGCTACTACCACAAGATCTGTGATGTACTTCCCTGCCTATCTATCTAAACTAGTCTTGGGTGGCTTTGCTGGAGAAGCGGGCTGAAACCATCAGTCATGGTTCTGGTAGCGGAGCCACCATTCCAGGGCCTGCTGAAATAAAACACTCCCCAGTTGTTGGTTCCTCCATGTCTTTGCCAATCAAAGTCATCTGCAAAGGCTTTAGCTAACTCCACAAACATTGATTGATTTTGGGTACCAGCTATCCCCATGCTGTCACCTGGGCAGGCATGTGACATTGTCACACCACAGACACTTCCTGCCTTGCTGGGAAGCCCAGAGCTTATGTTTCTATCAGAGCAGTGGGTCTCTGGTGACCACATCCACAAGAAATGGAAAAAGGGTTTTCTTTTTTTTTCACAGCATTTTGGTTCTAGGCACAGCTGACTGTACAGATAAAAGCTACCATAAGCCTCTCTACATTTGCATTTCTAAATTAGCCATTGGGATCACTGGTTTGCAGTAATATTAACTGACTTGTTAAGGGCTGTTGAAACTGTGCTAATATATAGCAAATCTCAAAAGCCTTGGATAAATTGTTCTTCTGGCCCTTTCTGAGCCTTAAACTGGACTGGAAACAAGGGCAGCCCTTGGATTACTTAGGAGATCCATCCTTCTTTCTCTTTCCAACCTAAACCCCACTTTATTCTCTATAATTAAGATACATTAAGATAATTTTATTTTCTTTTTTTCTAACCCTGATAACTGATATAGGGTCACTTCAGTTCATTACATTCACCTCTGAGTTGAACTGCTCAAGTTTCCCTGTTGTTTTATATAACAAATCCACGAAGGACTCTCCTACCTTCTTTTTTTAATTTCTATTTTTCTCCCTAGTGTTACTGATGGATTATGCCTGGGAGTGACCTATATTTAATTATCATGAACTTATGTTTTTCTGGACTTGCAGTACTTCTTGGGTAAAATTTCCTTTGTGTTTTTTTTTTCCTTCTGTTTTTTGTTTGTTTGTTTTTTGTTTAGTTTTGGTGAATTCTTCCTATCAGAAAATGGATGTCTGAAGATTCCGTCTTTGTTTCTGCCTTGCCAAAACTGTACAGATGGTAGCGGGGCTGGTAGAAGACAACCATACTTTTTCAGATGTAAGAAAAAGTCTGGTAAACTAGATCCTCTAATCTCAGCTAAAAATTGGCTGAGAGACTAATTAACACTCAGTCTAGTGCCTGCTCTTCCTTTTGCTTTTTGATGATAACAGGTATTCTTTTCCACATCTGTATTGGATGTTGTCCTCTGCTTTCTCAGAAGACGTGTTTGTTGGGTAACTGTTCTGGCAAGCAGCTCTCAAGCACAGCTCTGAATGATCTAATAGATCTTTTCCGTTTAACATTGCAGCCCCCGTTAACAGTTTGACATTCATTTGTCTTTCTAGGATATTTACCAATGTTTTGGGTCTAGCAGAAATTCAATATTTAGTATAGTAGTTTCTGCTGCTGAGCTTTTACTCTTACAAAAAGGAGAAATCAATATTTGGCAAAGTTAGATGTGAAAAGGCCATACATTTTCTCAGAAACTTGTATCTAAAAGAACGCTGTTCTAGGAAAGAGATATTTTGAAGCATTTAGGTCCAAAAGTACCCTCTTAAAAAAAGCTCTCTCTGTTTTTATTTCATCTATCAAGACTCTCAACTTCATTGAAAGACTTGTTCATGCCTTCCCCATCCTCTCCTGCCTTGCTCTCAGTCAGACTCAGGCCACCTCAAGCATCTGTGAGGAAGTGCCACTGCTGCCCCTCAGACTTGGGCTGCCTCCACTGTGTTCAGCCCTGAAGCATTTGTCAGAGGGATCCTGCACAAGGGTCTTTCCCCTTCCTCTCCTCCTGCCCATTACAGCACCATGGTGCACTCGCTGCCTGCCCTCCCCTGCCATTCTTTCGTGCCACCTAGCCCGTGGGGTTCAATTGCACAGGCGTTTTCGTGACAGCAGTGTTGCTGGCTTGCTGAGATGGGAAAAACTCTCCAGGTTTCACTTGGCTTTGGATCTCTACCTACGTCCTTTCTAATGGCCAGGATGACAGATATAAGTAGTATAATATGCTGTTGACATTGTATGGGCTTTAGATGCATTTACAATGCATCCTTTAGGAAGCTAAAGGATGCTTTAGATCCTGCCCTGGCTGTCTGAGGCTTGGTCTGCCTGCTAGGACTTAAATGTTCATTTCTTGATCAGCTTTGGCCCAAGGAACAAGAGGGGTGTTGTCATCTGAAGCGGCTGTTCGTCTGTCCCCAAATGTCAGCTGGAGATTGCTGGATTATGCTGGCCACTGTCTCTGCCTGTTCCCTGCCAGTGCATGGGGGTGGGGGCTGGCACAGGGGTGGCTCTGGACCATTTGCTCTTGGTCTCCCCTCCCGCTGTAGCAGAAGAGAGCTAAATGGAGAAAAGCTGGTATGATGCAATCATAAGCAGTGTGACTTCAGCCAATGGTAACAGAAAAGAGTGAGACAACATGCAAAATAGTTATTTTATCCATAAAATATCAGACATAAAAGGGTTAAGAGCAAAACAAATGCACTTGCTCCAAGATCTGTACCCTATTGTCCTGAGGTCTGAGAGATCTTCCTCAGTACCCACCACAAACCAGTTCTTAGGGAACCCCTCCACCTACCCCTGCCCTCAGGACGCCTGTGAGAGAGGCTGATGGCACAGCACCCCGGTCCAAAGCCAGCCGGCACTTACTGGGAGCGTCACAGGCTGCTCAACACCAAGGGCCACGGCTGCTTTCTCTTGTTTGCTGCTCTCTCCTGTTGCGCTAATACGCTGATGTGGGTGCATGCACAGACAGCCACATGTGACACGGTAATTCAAAGAATAAGCCAAATAAAGCAACCTCTTAGGCTAACAGATACACAAACCAAGGCGAGAACATCAGCAGGGGTGGAGGGGAGGGACAGTTCAAGTCTGTCAGTATACTTGAACGATTAGCCAGGTAACACTGTAGCTGTTTGACAAATGTTGATTTTTAAAAGTAAGACCCATGTATGAATCATGCAAACGCAAGAGGAAATTTCAGATCATTAACTTCTATTTTTATTTCTCTTGCGTCAGTGACCAACAACTCTCAGACACAGGTTTTGCTTTTTTTTATTTTTTTTTTTTTTTTTTTTGCTGCTCCCTGTTGGATCTTTCTTTGCACTCAGAGCATCAGCCTCACATGGCCATGCCAGCCCTGAGCCGCAGGCTTCCTCAAGCAAGCAACTACAGTCAAGGGACTGTCAACAGACCCACTGCTTGACACCCATTTATTGCAGGAGCACTGGAAATATGTGCTTACCAGACTCACTGCTCTATAAGCAGAAAACACAGCCTGGTTTTCAGTGGGCACCACCTGCTCTGATTTCGGTTGTCCCTCAGCAATTGTAGAGCAATTCCTAAGCTGCTAGAAAGGGAACAGAGCAAGTAACTAAAGATGGGGAAGGCTTCCAGCATGAAACGCCAGCCCACACATTTGCGGTACACGCGCCCTCCCATTCCTGACCCATTTGAGACCCCCAAGCAGTCAAACATCACAAGCCTTTGAGGATGTGACTTTGCAACAATGGTAGTTCCAAACTGTTTTAGCTAACTTTTGGCCATGATTTCCTAACCACAGGCTGAATGGTCATTTTGTAATGGGCAAGGAGATCTTGAGGTGCTTATCTGTAAACTGCTAAGTGCCAACACAAGCTTACACATTGGGGTGAGATAGCGGCAATGTACATGCCAACAGTGTTGATGTATGCACAATGGATCTACTATTTTTCATGCCAGAAATTGAAGGAATGGCCTTAAATTCTTCCTAAAAACTATGGGGTTATTTACTAACATTTTGACTCATTGCAGCTGAAAAAAATAACAATGTAAATATGTATATTTAAAAAGCCCCAGTGTATTTAAAAAGCTATTGCCTTCAGAATGAGACAGGAATGTTACCTTTCGAAGTGCAACTAAGTGGGCAGTTGGCATAGGCCCCTTACCGAATACTCTCACGGTGGTGCTGCTCTTCTGGACTCTTCCTGGGTCGTACACCACATGGCAGGAAAACACCTTGCCATCATCCGTGATTTTGGTGGGGAAAATCTTTAGAGCGTTATTCAAACCCAGGCGGACTCTTTGCCTGTACAGGGCACTGCTGTTCCTGTACACTGCAGGGCAGGAAGGCTCCTTGGTCACAAGTTCCTCTTCCCTGCCTTTTTCCCCCTGTGAAAAGAGCAACCCACAGAATTTGTGAAGACCAGACACCCAACGCCTCACCCTAATATTTTGTAAACCAGCTCTATTCCCACTATGAAAAACTTCTCTTGCACCTCTAGCATTGCATAGTAGTCGGTGGATACTTTGCAATGCCTATTTTTTTCAAAATATATTCTCTCAGAGCTTCAAAACCAATAGCGCTCATCACCTTACCAATAAACTACGGAGTAAATAGCTGTGTTTGTGAGTTTTGGTCTCTGTAGCCTGCAGAGAGGGCAACAGAGCTGCTCTCTCACTGCGGCAATCTTTAAGTTATGCTGAACATCCCATACATATTAAATACACCTGAAATTCCAAGAAAATCCTTGCCATTTTAGATTTTAAATACTGAGAACCTGATAATAATAGCTAGAAGTCTTCTCTTTATGCCTGTGTGCCAGACACCCTTAGACAGAGGTGCAGCCGGCACATCCTGGACATCTGTTCCTCGGAACATATTTGCAAGCTGTACTCTGAATGATGCATGGTGACCCACATATGTCATTGTGCTGACCTTTGGGGTTTTTTTTCCCCTTCCTCTGCCGCTTTGTAGAGTCAACTAGTAACACTAAAACATGGTAAGGAAAAGGATGTTCCCTACAAACATTTTAAGGGTTTTAATATTAAGAATGCACTGCAAAGGGGAGATCTAAATAGATAATGAGCTGGGACAAATGACTAAAAATCCTAAAATATTTGAAAAGCACCTTTAAGAAAAACTTGTCCCCAGTGACAATAGATAAAAATTAACAGGCAAAGCCCAAGGGCGCTGCTGGCTGATACTTATCTCTACATACTGAAATTAATGCTAAAAGGTTACATTAAAACATTCATGTAAATAACTATCCAGAAAGTGAGATGCAATACAAAAATATAACGAGCTTTATATCTGACAGCAAATTGCTTAAAAATAGTTTTTATGTGGTTAGCCAGATAACTGGGTTTGTGTGTCTTCAGCCTGCCTCTGTGACAGAGAGGTTAACAAAACCAAAAACATTGCAGTCAGCCATTG
>KZ505796.1:835649-855024 GCA_002844005.1 Limosa lapponica baueri | reverse complement strand
CCCCTATTGTTTTCCATTTCTTCCCCAACTATTGACTTTTGCTAGCCATAGCTCCAATGAAGGCACAGAGTTCAAGGTAAAAAAGAAAGATCTCACTGGTCATTTCCCTATTTTATGCACCACCAGACTTCTATACCACTTCCCTAATTTGTGCACGTGGAGTCTTTTGGTAGTGCATTTAAGCCAGCTAAAGTCTCCTTCTGGAACAGGTGGTCATGCTGGCCAGGCTACAGTCAGGCGTCCAGACATGTCTTGGAGGATAAGTGCTGCTGCAAGTCTCCTTTTTTGTTTGGCTTGCTCCCCTACCTGAGGAAACTCACTAAAAACAGTCATGCGAAATGTACTGGATGCCTGAGGTACTGCTAAGGGAATACTCTCTGTGGTTGAAATATCTGCTTGTCATTCAGAAGCCTGAAAGAGAAATGCCTGTCTCAGAGGATCAAGGGGTCCTGAAGTTGAGCATGAACAGGATGTTCAAGCCATTTTAATTGACAGCCACAGAAGGGAGTAAAAATATTAAAGGTATATGTTCCCATTTCCAGTTCAGAGAAGAGACCACAAAGAACCTGGAGGTTATCTGCAAAGGCAGAAGTCCAAGAAAATCAGACTTCAGTCTAGAATTTGGGCTTTCATTCATGAGTGCAGTTACCTTAGCTTCTCCTGCTGATCCACTCCGGGAAGCTTTGTACCATGACAGAATGTATTTTGTGTAACATGGAAAAAAAATATATCTCAAATGAGCCTCTTTATTGATCTGAAACATCCATCGCAATTCACCAAGACAGCCCAAGTTCTGTGTGATATATTCAATAGCCACAGAAATCCCCGAGTAGCTTGTTTGAGTAACTAGATCTCTATGTCTTGCCCTTAGAATTTGTTTCCCCCCTCCCCAAAATAATCTTAAAAATATACTGCTGCCATGTCGCATAGTGTTGGCTGAATGCAGCCACCCAGCGTTGCTGCTGCACTTAGTGATGAAAGACAGACAAAAAAGAAACCTGCCAGCTCAATGGATTTTTTGTTCACTTCAGAGCTATGTTTTGCTCCAATTCCTACCTTAAGCCCAAAGTCTGAAAAAATAGTCATTCACCCTGCTGCTGACATTGATGTGTGTGAAGAGCAAAGCCCTGCCTCTGCATATGGCATCAAAAAACACTTCTGAGGCATGCCACTTACCTCAGCTTACTCTTCCCTGGAGCTGGATGTGAGGTCCTGCTCACAGCAGCGCAGATTATTACAAGAGGTTCCTCCCCTGCCACCCCTTTACCAAAAAGTTACTCACTGTCAGCTTGGTAGGTGCTGTGGTGGAATGTTACACACCAGGATGGTGGGGATGAGAGGAGGTAGTGACACATGACCTCAGTAGCAGGAGGGAGGACACATCTGTAATGGGCTTTTTCTTGTTGTAGCAGCTGTAGGGGTGTTTTTCTCAGTCGGGATGCACAGGGTTTTCCATCACGCTACACGTCCCTTTTCAGAGAGTCCCAGAAACCACTGCAAGGCTGTGAGGTTTTAAAGGAAAAGAAGCAAGACGCATATGTTTTCAGGAGATACGTGAACCGCAATGTTCCTTTTTGGGCTGGATAAGCTGCTGGCCTGACCGGTCCTCCCCAGCGTCCTGGGCACTGGCAGGAACCGGTGCACTCTGAGCATCACCCAGGATGGGGCCCTAGTGGGGCTCTGCCTCCTGCTCAAGGATGCCTTGCCTGCCTCACGTGACATTAATTTTTTCCCCTTGGATGGCAGTGGGGGGTCCTCTAATTATTTTCTGCAGATCCGTTCACCACTGGAGGAGGCATTTTTGAACACTACAAATGACTCTTTCTGTGGCAGTCACCCCTATTACGCGTCATGCTCACAAAACCCTGGGCTGCAATACAATTCCTCTGCCTCAATTACAGTAAGCTGCACCAAAGGAAAAAGCAGAGCTGCAGTCAGTCCCACAGAAAAAGAAATCTTGAACTCCAGAGACAAATTCAATTATTCACAAAGAGAGTCTTTTCAGAAATGCTAGTGAGCGAGCTCTTCCTGCCAGAGGCGAGGATGATTACCCTTGCAGACTGGTATCCTCTAAACATTGCTTAAAGAAAGTGCTGCTCCCCAGTGAAAAAGAGATGGAGACTTTGAAGACGGAATTTCATTAAAGAGTAAACTAACCTTTCAGGTTTGCTTGGCACAGAAACTCCAACTTTGTCATTGTGTTTTGGTTTTGAACTTCTTTGAAAACCATGCTAATGACTCCATAGCCAGCAGGCAACTTCGGCCCCAGCACCTCTGGGAGGTGGGTGGCAGGGGCTGGGAGTGCAGTGTGGCAGGGGACAGGGCACTGAGGGGGCGGTGAGATCCCCACTGGGCTTGTTCAGCCACCCTTTTCTTCCTCCATCTCCCTTCCCATCCTTAGCTCTCCTGCCTCTTGTCTGCTTGCAGCACTGTCTCTTCTGCATGAGGAGCAGAGGGGAAGGGTGTCTCTCCCCCTACTTTATTCTCCTCCTCCTCCCTCACGGCTTCATGTGCAGCATGCCGTGTTTGACATAACGCAGCCCCAATTTCAGCCAAAGTGCTTAAGCAGTATGGCAAGGTGTACACACTTCCCTCTCAAAAAGGGACTTTTAAAGATCTGAATGCACTTTTCAACCCTTCTACCTCCCTGACAACTCTGAGTATGGGAGAAAACCAAGAGCAGCTCAGCCCCGGCTGCTCCATCACCTTCCCCAGCTCCGCCACTGCCAGCAGAATTCAAGACAGCCCTTTCTACAAGCGTTTCATTTGCAATTACATCCTGCAGACATTTTGAGGCCAAATCCAACCAGACAATGGCTCTTTAATTACACCTTTTACTCATCCCACTGGTAAATACCGCTTTCTTCACTTTGTAAGGTGGGAAGCTTCTTTTGAATGGCCTCACCCGAGACTATGATTCAAAACGAATGGCGAGGCAAGAGCTACAGCCCTTAAATCCACTCTTCTTGCTGTCAGTGGGAAAAATCTCTTTGTGACTGCTCCGTGTTTACAGAGCCTTTCAGATAAGGCAACAGGGTGCCTTTTGGGAAAGCAGAAAGATCACAGGGAAGTCTCTTCTAGTCCTGAGTTCTTCTGCGTGCACACCTCTGACTCTCCATTTCTCTGATATAAGAAAGGGACTGCAAAAACTTGCAGCAGTTTTTTCTAATTGCAAAGCCTAACTTAGAGTACACATTTCAGAGAAGGAGAGCATATGTTTGGGGATAAATTGAAGAGAATCAGCTCCCTCACCTTCTCTGCCATTCCAGCCAGAGGTCCCTGTGTGGTCCTCTGCTCCCATTTGATGCCATTTCTAATCAATGATGGTCTGTCGGTGTAAGCTGTTGAACTAAGCATTGTGTAAAGACTCTGCTTGAGAAAGGGCTTTTCATAAACGCAGCTTGTGGGGCTTTATCTTGAGGTCTGCGTGAAAGAAGGAGTTATCAAGGCAAGCAATAGACCACTTGATTAGAAAGGAAAAGCTTATGTTCACATCCAAAGAAATGCTGTTAACCTAGACAGGCTGTACAGCTCATTTTACTGTGCAGACCATCTCTAATGGATTTTTGTTCCCTATTAATTTAAATTCCTCCATATTATTGTATGCAAATACCATCTTGCAGACACACAGCTGCCTGGCCAGAGCTCAACACAGCAGACTGGTTAGAATTCCCCTCTAAAGAAATACATCAAATAGAAAAGATGAAAGGTGTGAAAGTTAACTTCAGATACAGTAGCAGTGGCAATTTGAGGGCAGAAACTGCCTTTTTATAATAAAAAGAATCAAATAACTTACAGCAATAAAAGGCCAAGTTACACTGACATTGAGATCCATAACTTGGATTTTTTTTTTTGACAGAATACTTTGAAAACATCAGACGTTAATGAGTTTGTTTGTAGATGGTAACTTTGTAGCCCTATAAATACCTTTCATGCTATCAGCATGTCAGCAGTAGCCACGGGGAAGTGCGATATCTCTCCCATCACATCCATCATCTATTAAATTGTCCACTACACCTTAATTCTGTGTCTCTTCAGACAAGGTGGTGAAGTACAAATGAGAAAAACAAAGCAGAGGTTGTTTTTCATGTTGAGCCTGGCTCTGTAGAGAAGAAACTATACCTCAGTGTAGCCCGCGTCTGGACTCCCAAGGTGCTTTAGCCTGGTGCCTCGCAGAGCAGGACACCTCAGCCAGGTCCTGGAGAGAGGGGTGTGTGTGTTACCTCCAGAAGGCGATTCAGAGCTGAGTGCACCTTATATGAGGGCAGTATAGGGCAAGTGCATTCCTAAATCTGGACATCTCAATAGAGTTAACAGCCTGCAGTTGGATGGGATGATTACAGCTCAGGAGTAGCAAGAAGGTAAAACGGAGAATAGAAAAATTCTGGGATATTTCTGCATTATGATATTTTCCAGGCCATAAGCAGAGTAACATTTAGTTACTTCAGATGTGGATCCTTTTGGTTCACTCCATGCTCGAAGGCATAATGTGAACCTACCCTAAGGATTCTGCAAGTACTTGCTAGTGTGGCAACGTGCTCTGCACACAGATCTCCTTCCAGGGAACTCTTGGCCAAGTAGCTGAAGAGAAGGATGGGGAATTAAGATGGTTTTCAACAGATAATTTTTTCAGCATTCAATATGAGTTCCTAAAATTTCAACCACCACTAAAATTAAGAAAGATTTTGAGCTTTTGATTGGCTTGTAAGGGTCACTGGCCATGTAAAACAGATGTTTAGTTTCTAGCTGAGTCTGTCACCTCCTGAAACAATACTAGGAAGGACCTGCACTGCTTCTCCTTGTTTCAGTGAAACACAGTATCCCAACTAGCAGGGATTTAAGAGAGTCCCTGATCTCATGTTTATTGTCCAAAGTATAGGGAGGGGTGATTGTGTCATGAAAACCACTCCCAAGTGTCACTTGGCCTGGAGTTATGGTTGGAAACCAAGAGTAGGCTGGTAGTCACCGCCTCCCAGTTTGACCCCTTGTCCTAGATAGTATTTCCATCCCAGTCACTGATGTGTGACCGACCTGCTCCCGGGAGCATCCTCCTGACCTACCAATCCACTGGCACCACTCAACTGAACACCGCTCTCCCTCCTGCCTGAAATGAGGTTATGCTTTAACTGCTCCACAGCTGATTAAGCTTAGCAATGCTGCTAATGGCAATGAAATCATTTGAGACCTCTACCAGAGCAGTTCACTGCTATTTTGCATGATTGCCTCCATTTTCAAAATGAATATGCAGTGGCTCAGTGGGTTTAAGGGCCTTACCAGAGCACTGCCCAAGTCAATGGGTGGCAACTGGGAGCTTCCAGACTGTGTACCCCCAAAAGAACACCACTGTGTAGACAAGGGAAGCCACCTGTGTTCCTGAAGTCTTGTTTCCCAAAAGGCTGAAGCCACCTTCTGCCCCTTGGAAAATCAATGATTCAGTAAATTAATTTCAGTCTGTTACCGTAATTGGATTAAAAAAAGAAGCATCTTGCAAGACTTTCCTTAAAGTCAGTAAGCTGGAGAATTGCACTGTGACTGAGCACAAATCAAATACTTCTAACGTTATTTGACATTTTAATTGCAAATAAGGAAAAAATCTCTCATTACAGAACTGAACCAAGTTGGCTTGTTGTGAATCAGACTCTCCAGAGGACACTTCCCTCCCCTGCCCCCTGCTCAGCTGCACAGCCGCCAAAGCAGCAAACATCATGCAAACTAAGGCAGCCGCAGCCATTACCAGTCATCCTTTCTCCCTTTAAAATTACACTGACTCACATGGTGTATTTCTCTAACAGATGCTGCCGTACAGCACAGAGCTCATCAAGAAGAAAAAAAAAGCCCACCACAGAGTTGCACGAAAAAAACAAGTTTAGAAGAACCATAGATCTGTTTGCAGGAGGGCTGGATCAAAATCATTTCAGGCTCATTTCAGTGATTTACCTGAATACGCCAGAGATGCAGTTGGCTCGCAGTGCTTCTGGGAAGTCTTGGCTGTGGTCTTTCAGGAGGCAAGAGAAAGTACCAGGGCTGGGGATCGGTACAGCTGACCAGCTGCTCAGACTACGGGTACAATTTTAGAAGTCTGATTTAATATCTTGTTCTACCAGCAATGCTCGTGGCTAAATGGGAAATAAAACTAATCTATCCTTATTAGATTTGGGCTGTAATCTCATATCACCCTCAGATATTGGACTTCCCTGGCAGGCTTCCTGCTTTGCATTGGCTCTGGTTCCCAGGAAGCTGAAGAGGGCAGGGTGGATAATGGAAGAAATGTAAGTTCAAAGAAAATTCACATATAGTTCAGTGGTTTGAACAGTGGAAACACTTAACAACCCATATATGAAACAAAAAGGGAAAGAAGGAGGAAAAAACCTTTTATTATACCAATGTGGATGCTGCCTGTATTTGAATACACTGGGTGCAATAATTTTATTTCTTTAAAACCTAGGGAGGATTTCCCAATTTTCCTGAACAGAAGTACATGAACAGCTTTATGGGATCAACACCTACTTCATACACTACTTACCCACAGGAAATAACTAGGATTTTTTCAGAGAAATAATCTGCTATATCAAAATGGACAAAATATTGAACTGAGCAAGTATATTTGCTATCTTATGCATAGAATTACTATCTATAAAAAAATATTAACAAAAAAATAACTTAGGTGCAATTAATCTAGCTTTAGCACAAAATGAAGAATCAGGTCTCCTGACAGGCTCGCTAGTGTGTTTTTCTGCAATTTTTCCATTTTTCAGTTGCAATGGCAATTTCCAGCAGTCTTTCTCTACGACTGATGTCTTATTCCATCAGAATTGTGTTTTGCCAGCCCCTGACCTGCTCCTCGCACAGTAGCTCAAGCAGGAGGCTCTGGCAAGGAGATCCTCAGACCTAGGAGAGGGTTACGTCTATAAGACCTCACCTGCTACCCCTCAAAAGGCAAGGATGACTTCCTGTTTTGTTATTTAAACCCCTTACAGCAATTCTCAGAAAAAACTTCACCATCAATCATCTTATACAAAAAGATACAAGTTCCCTGCTGAAACCAACAGCTTTTTCATAGGACCTGAAGCATACCTAAGAGCTCAATGTTTACTGCCTTGCATTTTCTAGGAAGCAGGATTTAGCAACCCACATTTAAACACCATGAAGAAGCCTATATTTTTTTTCCTGGTTCCCCATGCCGTGTACTTTCCCTTTGGGAAACTGCCAAAGTCTGTCTCAGGAGGTTGTTATTTTGCTCCAAGAGACCAAAATCAATCAATCAATCCGTGGCTTGGCAGCGCCGGAACAGAAGATTAGGACTCTCAAGGCAGATTATAAACACAATCCCCTCAATTAACTTCTCTGGGATGGGCTAGAAGCGGTTAGATCCTCGTTAAGTCAATTATTAACACAGATGGTCAATGTGCATACTTTTTATGACAAATCTTATTAATTTCATGTGCAAAGCGGTAAAGCCGGAGATAGGCTAAGAAGCAGGGCTGCTGCCCTGCCTGCCAGGGCACCAGGAACAAGCTGCTGCCACCAGAGCCCATTTGGCACAGGTCCTGCTGCCACGTGCAGACAGCCATCCCCTCCAGCCAACATCACCAGGGCTTGTCCTGGCCCCCTTGGCTTTCAGGCATTTCAGACCCCACACCCTGCCAGTCCTTCCTGAGATACATTATAGAGGTGTCGGTAATGGAGAGGGCTCTGAATTATACAGCTGATTTGTTTGGTTTGGGGGAGGGTGTGGGGGGTGTTGTTTGTTCTTTTGTTTTTTCTGGTTTTTAAAGCTACTAGTTTGCAGGCCAAGGCTAGCTCTCTGGCTTTGTAGCAGGGAGCAAGGCTGGGTCGGGCGCCTCGAGCATCGCCTTTCACAGACAAACCCTCTTGTGACCGTCAAACAAAAAAAGCTCAACAGGCACCCTCACGGTCCCTGCTCTTTGCATGAAGAATCAGTTGAAGGAACCATTTTGTGCCTGTATAGATTAATCCATAACTACGTAACTCTCAGTCAATTTTAAGCACCCGGTCTTCTGGGCCTAAAAAATCTTGCTAGCACACGGACATTCTTTTTTTTTTGCAGCTGGAAAGCAGGCACCAAAACATTGCTCTGGCAACTTAGCCCTGATGCAGCTTTGTTGCTAGTACGATCATCACCCTCTGAAAGCCCTTCTGTAATACCCCATTGCATTTTTAATGATTTAACTTCATCTGCCTTCTTCCAGACTTTTTCTGGATTTAGCCCTAAAATGATACCCGATAGAGTTCGTCTCACTACAGAAACCAGTTACTTGTGAAGAGGCCGGAAGCTAAGTATGCCAGTCATGTTTTTTGGAACTCAGACCCTGCACATAAAGGCCAGTTTCCCCTGCTGATCCGTGTCATGCCTATGAGGCAGCTTCCTCATCTGAGTTAGGAGATCAGACTCTCTGTTTGAAAAACGAAGGCATTCAAGGCTCTGCCAAGGGGGGAAAAAAAACCCCAAATCCTTAACAATGAGCATGGATTGAATTCCCCTATAGGAGTTCAAAGGAAAGAAGCTGAACTGTGACCCAGAAAGACTGAAGTCAGTTTAAAAATGCTCTGTTGTATGACACAGCACTATACCCATGCTCCTTGCTCAGCAATAATTTATTAAAACTCCTTCCTGCCTGAACAACATTTGAGGGTGGCTAAATGAGCAGCCGCACTGGCAGGCAGTACCCTGTGCTGTCCTACTGAGTAATTAAAATGGTGCCAGACAAGTGCCTGATTTAACCTTTTGTCAGGCTCCTGTAGTGCATCACATTGTACTGGCAGTACTGCTGACCTCCAGAAAAAGAGCCCCAAATTGTTCCCCTGTGAAAGGCCAGCAGATGGACTGGCTCCGGTGGCCGATGTACTTGGCACAGCCTGACGAGTGACTGGGAGCAACCCAGTGAGGAGAGGGAAGGGCTGGCAAGCAGCTGGAGACATCCCGATGCTCTCGGCGAGGAAGGCGGCATGTCAGCAAGACCCACCAGTGAAATATGTGACTGGCTAGGAGCAGTGACAGCTTAAGGCTGAAACTGATTCTTGCGTTCATCCATCTGGATAAATATTTGTTGCTGTTATGTGTGCTCACCAGTGGGAATACATGATTAAAACATTTCTAATTTGTAGTGCCTTCAAATGCATTCAAGTCAGGCTCCCTTCTCTAGGGGATAAATGGCATTTATAAATCCCCAATCTTTTTCTAACTTTAGGTATTATTGCAGGTGAAAAATCAGAATATTTTTACTTTAGCAGCCTGTTAGGTGTATGTTGTCATTTGATGAAGGTTCAGATATATATCTGCAACCTCAAGTCAAGCTCATCTTCCCAATGAATATGTAATTGGTAGGGAGTGACAATGGAAAAAGGCAGTAGGTAGTTTTTGTGAAAAGGTAATCCATCTTACCTTATTCCTTTTTTTGGTCTCTGGCCTTTTGTTAGCACCTTTTCGGTCCGCTCAACACCCCAGCTTTACAGGATTCAGCATCTGACATGTATGACCAGGGCTCTTACCTTATACTATTGATTGCTATCAGTGGTAACATTTTCCTTCTTACACCTCTTTCTTCTGCTCTCTTTATAAAGGCTAAAGTAGCACCAGCCAGACCAGAAAAGCAGGAAGCTTAATTACTAGAGCTGTGCAAGTGAAATGATGGAGTTTTTTAAGATTACAACTGAGATAAGAAGCTGACTAATAAACAAACAAGCAGGATGCCTGTAGTCCGTCAGAGGAGAAATCGAAGCCTGGATAAGACACTTGGGGTACTTTAAGAGAAGGCTGCGCAGACTTGGAGAAGTCCAATTACAGCATCTCAAATTATACAGAATAAATTGAAGGCAGGGCTGATGGTGACCAGACTTGAAATGAAAGCTGAGCACTTGGCAGAAGGCAGTGATTGACAAGGAAACACACAGTTCCCTCTGTAAAGAACTTATTTAATTTAAATAAAAGGAGAGCCCAACTCCAGCCTCTAGACAGGCGTTTCTACAGGGCTGGACCCCACCAGGAGCAGTGTTGCATTTGCTACTTTTCAGCTGTTCTACTTAAATCAAGAAAGTTGGGGATGACAAACAGAGTACTGAATCAGACCTGTGCTTAAAGACAGCTGAGTAAATTAGGATTCCTCTTTGGGGACTAGGAGGAGGCAGAAGGGGCAAGGACATCCTGCTGAGCACTCGTTATGACGAGCTGGTGATTTCAAGCAGCCAGCCTTTGCAGAGCTCGTCAAAGCACCAGTGTGCTGGTAGTGATTGGTGGGAGAGGTGGCTCCTGGGGAGAAAGCAGCAGCCGTGGCTGCATATCAGTGCTTGCAAAGTCCAGCACAGCTTTCTGACAAACAAGATTTAAAGCATTCATAATTAGAGAAGCAGCACAGTTGTGAAGATTTTATCCATGCAATTTTCTATCATGGTTTTCCAAAAAACATAGATGGGGCCACCCAATCTTCTCCTAATATAAAAAGTAATTTGGGAAAATGGAAAATTTTTATTCCCCCCCCACCCCCCCCAAGTATATACCCTTTGACACAAGAGCTCTGGCAGTACAGAAAAACAGACCACAGCTCTTGAGCTGCTCAGGCTGAAACCAAAATACTTCCCCCCTGCTCCCCATGCACTGTTATACTTACAGGCCTATTCCTGGGACACCAGCACCAGATACATCAAACTCCTGGATGCCTAAGACAAAGGTGGGGGAAAGAACATGACCCCAATCATTGTGCCCCGTGAAGGGACATGGCCAGCCTCCATCCCAGCCCTCAACATCCCTGCAGTTGTTCCCCAGCTTTACCAGGTTTGTGACTAGCCTTGAACCTTTCCACCTCTCAGCTAAGGTACAGACAGCCGCTGCCTGTAACACCATGTAACCACACCGCAAACCTTTAGTTACTCAAATAAAAAAAAAAGATCTGGAGGTCCCAGAGACCTCCTGAGGCTAGGCTCACCTGAACCCACGTGGCTCTCCTTGCACTTGCACTTGCACTTGCACTTGCACTTGCACTTGCACTTGCACTTGCACTCCCCCGCCCCTACCAAGGCAGCCCTCATCTTTGTAATCAGTGCCTCAACGAGATGTTAATGAGTAAGACAAGCATTGCGGAGGGTTGCATTTTTTTGCAGCTACTGATGCCATTCCTCCACAATTAAAGGCAAAAGTCTCAAAGGTATTTAAATCCTTGTTTGCTGCCAAGACAACTACACCTCTTGGAATGATAAGCTTAAATCTTTCAATAGAACTCACATTGCTGTGCCTCTGTCATTTATGGGCTTTCCAGAGATACAGCAATTGTTATGCTTCAGGTGAAACAGTGTAAAACAAAAAAACTCCAAAAGTCCCATAAATCAGAAATATTTCACTTCAGGAAAGGTAGAGTCATTAATAACAGCAACACTGTAATACATGTTAATTAGATTTTTAGCAAATGTTTTTAGGGAAAGACACACAAGGCTGTGCCACAGTCCAAGCCATTAACATTCAAGGCTTTCTCTTTAAAACAGAGGCTTGGCTTAGAGATATTTTGCCTGGCAGTAGAGTGTCCCACCACCTCAGCAGGGCCATCAGCTGGCTGCTCTCACATTTTTGTTCACACTAGTGGCTCTCTCCAAGCTCTGTCTCCACAGGGCCAGGCTGAGATGGGCGTCTCAGCTTACCTTCATTTCTCCAGTAAATTTCTTTGGGTTCTCCTTGTCCCATACTGCTTTGAAAGTCAGCAAGTATTTCACTGCTGGTTACCTTATAACAACCCCTTACCATTTTGAAAACTTTTTATCTTCCATCCTTGGCATTTGCTATTGCGGCCTGGGAAGTAATTAACAGAAATTGGATTTTTTATTATTATTCGTTCTTTACAAAGATGGTTTTGCTTTTCTGTTCCTCTAAACTAGGACTTTTTAGTATGGAAAGCTTGTTTGCAGGTTCAGTCTTTGCAGAGGACTTACAGACAAATCAGCTTAACCGAATCTAGGCTCAGCTCTGTTTTTGCCCATCTCAGGGAGAGCAGATGCTCCTGAATGACACAGAGTGGCTTGCGTTATTTACATTTGTTCTGTTTCCTAGCACTATTCTGTTCACATTTGTTCTGTTTCCTAGCACTATTCTCAACCACAAATCTACAGAAGATAAATCTAGCAAAACCTCCATCCCTTCAGCGCTCTGCAGAGAGTTATCTCCAGACTCTCAACGCGGTCAGGTGACCCCACCAGTGCACATTGCCCTAAGCACACAGACACCCAAACACATCCTGCCTGCTGTTGGGTCGCCAAGGAAAGGCCATCCACCTGAAGGCCAAAGGCAGGGGGAGTGAGAGCGGATGCAGGCTGGCAGCACCGCAGCCCACCCACAGCCTGGTGCCACCGCGAGCCATGAGCCTGGCTGGAAACAGAGGCAGGGGCAGAATACTGCTCCTCAGCTCCTGCCTTGCTACTTCTACAGGTAGTAAGGTGTGTCAAAGTGGGAAAAAAAGGGTTAAATGCCCACTCCTATCCTACTAAAGCCTATCAACACCCTCTCACTGACTCTGCTTGGGGGTGGCAAGGACTACAGACTGAAAAACAAAAGAATAAAAGATCATAGAATCATCTAGGTTGGAAGGGACCTTTAAGATCATCGAGTTCTACTATTAACCTAACACTGCCAAAACCGCCACTAAACCGTGTCCCTAAGCACCACATCTACACGTCTTCAAAATACCTCCAGGGATGGTGATTCAACCACTTCCCCAGGCAGCCTGTTCCAATGTTTGATAACTTTTTGGTGAAGAAACTTTTCCTAATATCCATCCTAAACCTCCCCTGGAGCAACTTCCCAGACTGCCTTTAAAGCTGGGGTGTTTCCCTGGCCCAGCCAGCAATACAGCAGTGGTGTGGTTATACAGGGGCAGGAGCAGACATCTGGAGCCCCCATGGTCACCTGGAAAAGCACATCTGCTGAAGCAGGCTGCTGGCACCACGAGGTGGGGACATGGAGTAAAAAACCCAACAAAACAAAACCCACACATAAATGACCTCTTTGAAAACGTGCCAGCAATTTCTTTGCACAGAAAAATCAAAATGTGTCTTACAGGAAAGCCTTCTCCATCTCTCCCTCAATGCTGCCCTGCCCGCCGAGTGCAGGCTGTCTCAAAGCTTACGGTTTCCTGGTGCCTGTGGTTTTTCAACCACAGGGTTTTAGCACTGTAAGCCTTTGTCTGGGTCTTTGTCTAGGGGAGATATCTGTGACGTACGGCAGAAGTCGTTTTTCCCCCTTCCGGTTTATCTGCTTATTGGGAAGCTCTATCTCTGAGCCCATCAGTTAATTATTTTTTTCCTGCCTGTCATTTAGCAATCACCTCTGCTGGTTCAATAGACCTAGTGACAGTGCATTTTCAAACAGGTTTAAAATTCGAATTGACTCAAATTATCCCGAGGTAATTTACCCATAAATTGCCAAGGTAAGAGCACGGTATCAGGTCCAGGTGTCACCAAAAGTAAGGAACAAAGCTACCTTGAGTACACAGGAGCAAGCTCCTCGTTGCTCACATCTTGAATTGCTTTTAGTCCAACAATTCACCTTAAAGCAGGCACACAGCAGAATATCACCTAGTCACTGCCTCCTAATGCATTTTGCAATGTATTTGATTTTAATATCAGAATATTACAGTTTCCAGTACCAAAAGATAATAGGCAAAACACAAGGGCTTCCATGGGACATTGGTGTATTTTGTCTTTTATATTTGCTCTGTGCCTTGCTTTGGTGGTGCAATACACTTATATGCCATTACCATAAATTCAATTGTTTGCAAATTCTCTCTCAATTTTCCATCCTCTGGCAATAAAGCTACATTTAGAAAGGGCTGTCTTTAGCAATTGCTTGCCATCCTTTTATTGATGGATTCTCTGAACATCTCATTGCACTTTTATTCTATTACCCATTTAATGGTTTTTCATTTCCTCCAACATAGACAGCCCAAGGAATGTTTTACCACAATAGCTGCCACATCCACTCTCCACTTGAGGGTAGGCCACGGATGGAGGGGGAATTATTTCCCATTTTTTCCATTAATTAACTTGTAAAATGAACTCTACTTTTATATACTTGATGTTTGGTGCCTTGAAAATTCTTCTTCCTTATTTCCCCTCTCTAAAATATAGTGATTATGCATTGAAACTGACATTTAGAATTCTGCTAATGTAAGTGTTGACTGTTTAAAACATCTGATCTGTACCACAAAGAACTCAAACTGAATAATTTATTTTGACAATTATTTCAACTAGAAATAAAATTTATTCTAAATTAATTAAATTTACCCAAAGACATCGATATTACTGGTAAAATCATGTGTTAGATACCTAGTGAATTATTATTATTTACTGTTTATTTCAATGTCTCTCATTTCATCTGGTTCCCCAAACAGGATATGCCTCAATTAAGAAGGTGCAACTGTTTCTTAGAAACATGGTGGTCCTCAGATATAAGCGAGATCTATAAGGAAAGGGAACGTCTTTCACAAAACTAGTTGATACAACTGTAAAAAAACCCAAGAGCTAGGCACACTGCTGGGGACACAAGACTCCTGGTATGCAGTATAAGAAACTATGAACAGTTTTAACTATGATACACAAAATTTCTAAAAACAAAATTACAGTGGACAAACCTCAGTTTTGTTATTCTTAACTTACATATTTCATTAAGCCAAATACTTCTGTTGTTTAATAAACACAGTCTAGTCTAACAGTTTCTAGAGAAATGATATCTACTCCCTCTATGGTTTCCACAAAATCCCACATTCTGAAGGAATCACCTCCCTTCATAAAGCTGTTTAACATTCATCTCCCTGAATATCGACACAGGCAGCCCTTTCATGACAGTGAAGACATCTTACCACTGTTTTGGTGGTCTTGTGTGGAGATGCATTGCAACATTTGGAGAAAATGCACCTATTTTCCATTATGTATGTAGCAGGATGTGTATTTCTTCAGGAGGCTCCATTCACCCACAGTACTCCATGAACTACCGCATAACGAACAGTAACATAGGAGTTATTCAAGGTATTTTCACGATAAAACTCTCTTATTAAATGCAGTTTGAACAAGTTATTTTCCATGCTAACAAAGTATTGTGGACAGAGATTAGCTCCCAAGCTCCCAAACAGGTGAGATTTCCATCCAGGTCTGTGGGAAACAGGCACATGAGATCGGTGTCTTCAGCCTCTGAGGGACTTATGCAATGTAGCCTGCTATTGGGAGGTTTCCACCACACAGGATGCAGAGAGAAGTGAGTCCTGGCCATTAGGAGGGCACATTGGCCAAAACATTTAGCACAGCACACAGAATATTAAAGACTGAGTAGAAACAGGTATGAATTAAATCTGGTAAATTGTAGAAGCACAGTGTAATACCTAACATCAAAAATAAGGAATTAAAAAAAAAAAATAAAGGCAATTAAATCTTGTCTTAAGGTTAAGTGATTACCAGTTTGAATTTTGGATTAGAAATATCTATATGGCTGAAACTAGAAATAACCATCAAAATAAATCTACTTCCTCTACAGATATTTGCCTATCTTGTTTGAAGGGGTTTTTGTCATTGAAAGATGAAGCTAAGCCACACGCTAGATGTCTTCTTCAAAAGTTTCCATAAAAAATAGCTGAAGGCTGAATAATTCTCCATAGCATTGCTGTTGAAGAAAAAAAAAAAGTAAAAACCGACCAACTTCAAGAAACACTTACATGACAAGGAGAGGTAAAACAACAGAGGTAGAAAAAGAACAAACAAACAAAAATACTACCCTTCTCCTACTTTTTTTTTTTTTTAACTCTCAATGAAATCGTCTTCCATTTTACATTTCAGTGGGGCTGTGTACAGGGGACAGCATCCTCTGGGCCCTGGGGACTGCTGTGTGTATTTAGCAGAGGGACAAACGTGGCATCTCTGGGCCAGTGGCGCTGACCCCACTTGCTCAGAGTAGTTATAGGTGAACTGAAACTACTGCTAAAAAGGGAAATATAAGCTTATTAGCAAATGGCAGGTTAATAGTACACCTTGACTGGGCTGGTTTGAAGCCAACTGCTCATCCTCTGTGGACCAAGGTGGGTTTTATTAACGGACATGGGCATTTTGCAGTTGTTTAGAAGGTAAGTTAATTTACAGGACAATCCTGCACAACACAGACTGCCTCATCCCACCTTAGTTTCAAACTGCACAAAACCTGGACTGACTGAACCCCAAGAAACTGAATAATCCTTCAAAGAGTGAGACTATACTTCTGTGGCATCAGAAGTTTCTGCTTGACCACAGAGAAATAATTTTATTTTCTTTTCACTGTTCTGCAACTGAGAAAATCATCATCTTGTCATGAATTTACAGATCATTTCATTCATGCAACAAAGGAAAAAAACCCCGGGAAGCACGATGTCTTTGTTTGAACTCAATCATTTATTCTGCTCAATACCATTCCAGGCTGAAATTAAATATTTTCCTCTTCTCCACCTAAATAAAATGTGATCCAACATATTATGCAGCTCTAATCTATTTTGGCCAGCTACATTTTTATGCTGATAAGGGAAAATTAATTTAACCATATATGCACAGGAATATCATCACATTGTGCATGGAAGATAAAAATCTAACAAGGCATTTGGCTCATGAATGTAGCTTCCAGGAGGATGTTCATTTCCAATTGCATTTTCTCCCCAATAGATTCTTAATTTGCCTTGTTCTATATGGTTTCCAGTTATCATTTTGTACAGCAATAAAAACCAGTGAAGCAGCAGAAGCTTACAGGCCTATGCCTAGGTTTGATTTATATAATGGATGGTGCAATATCGTCAGTCTGCATAATTGAAATTCAATCAGCTCCCACTGTTTATAACGCGGTTGTAAAGTGCATTATGTATTTATTGATAAACAATCATTTTATTTGCAATAGTGCTGGAAAAAGAAAGGTGTTACCTTCATTTTCTTTTTCCATCTATGCTTTGTACGTATGAAACTTGTAAAGATATATAAAACCTTTTTATTACTATCACCTTCTGCTTCAAAGTCTTTAAATAGACTCATATCTCCATATAAAGCACAATTGGTTAAAAATCAGGCTGTGGCAAAAAGTCAGAATTTTAAGACTTGAAGTAACACTCATCTATATGTAAAGAATCTGAATAATGAGTAAATTCAAAGGCTGACCCAAACGTGTCTCATATACTCTGCATTCTCCCGCAGCAGGAACATTGCAACTACAGCCACTTTTCTGAAGTTCAATTTTCCCCTAATCGGGGGAAAAACAATCAAAATGTAATTTTCTGAGATGTTTCCTGTAAGGATTTTTTTTTATATAACATTTGTTTAAAGACAACACTGAAACCTCACTCAAAAAATTCATAACTGTCTCTCACAAATTTAATCAGATGTCTTAATCTTATTGTCAGAAAAAATTGCATGCACTTCTTTCTTTTATTTCCCCTCTTCTTTAGAAATGTTACATGTTATATTTATAACTGTGAAGGTATCATTTTACAGTCACATTTTCCCCTTTATTTTCCCCTTTTCCTTATGGTGCAATTAAACAAAATCCTGTTTTCCATAAAAGCTGTATTAATTCTGGTGAGAGTCATTAGACTGACAGCTTTGAAGTAAAGAATTTTTCATTTACCCTACAAGAAAGCAGCAGAAAAGAAATAACATGCCTTTATCCTAACCCTGAATGAACCATTTTTGAAGATTGGTCAGAGCAAATACAGTCTCAAGGGCCTGCTCCAGTTCATGACATTTCTTTGGGAATGCTTGCAAGGATCAATAGTATTTCCTGTACAATGAGAATTCAATAATATGTCCCTTTCTATAAGGGGTGTTCCTGTCTCCAAAAAACTTATTTCACATTGGCCAAATCTAAGTCTCTGAAAGGTGATTGCTTTAATTTACCTCTGGATTGGACTGAGTACGTTTCAAGTCCTATTTTCAAAAATGTGGCATTTTACTCCACCAGAACCTGGGTTTACCACGCGAAGGTTTCAGCAGGTTTTACTATGTGGTGGAAAACCCAGCCAATTTATTGCATTTTGTTTTCCATGGCTTCAACTGGAGCTCTTTGGAGATGTCTCAGTCCAGAATTTAGACTTGGCAATCTCCTGCCCTATGTCCTCACCTTGGGATCTGCAACCACAGCTTCCAACATATTCTGCTTCTCGGTGAATGACCAAGATGAGAATTAATACCTTTAGTGCCTAGAAACAGTGCTGAAACATGCTGCAAGGGCAGGGTGGAGAGAGTCAACGTTGTTCACTGCTTATCCACATTTCTTGGGGAGAGGAGAGGTGGTGGTGTGGGGAGAGGAAACTTCCCTCTCCATAGCAACTAAACTCACTTTTCAACAGCATCGACTGAAGCGCTGAACACAAACGCGTGCCTTTACAGCAGACTGTTTGCAGCGCTAGAGGCAGGATCTCTCTTTTACTGCTTCTTGAGGACCAAAAAAAAAAAAAAAATCAGTTCTTTAAGATTTCCTCTTCAACAATAAAGCCTAGATAAGGACTCCATTATCCTGATATTTATCTCTGGAAATGTTCCACCTGTGAATGCGAGGCAGGTGCCTTTATGAATTATTGCAGCCTGGTATCTCTTGACATCTTCTGACCAATCTTCCTCTCCTTCTGGCAATCTAGAAGATTGATTTATGGTGTTCAAAAGCCATTCCTGACATATATAGAGTCATTGGTATTGGCACACAGTGCTATTTCAAATGGACCTTACTATTTTTTCTCTTTTAAATGTAGCTGGCTATTGGATTTATGGTCCCCTATGAGGCAGCTTCAGCTGCTATGCTCACAAGTATACACGGACTAAGCTACTTGCTTATTTACCTTTGATTTCTTGCCATTGAACAAAAGATTTAGGAGGTACATGGGGGACTGATTGATACAGCAGGGTACCACACCATTGCTTTCAGGTACCAGATCCCTCTCTTGGGGTTTCCTGTTGGTTTTTTTTTGTGTTGTTTGACTCCAGGAAGCTGGCCTCAGGGCCTCCCTCCACGCCAGCAGTGATGCTCTAAGCACAGGGAAAGCCCCAGGCATCTGAGAGCCGGATGCCAAGAGCAGAAAGTCCTGAGACAAGAAAACCTCAAGAATAAGCTGCTCTGAAAGGGGACCTGGCAAGGAGCCACCCCACACCCCTTGGTCACAGTGTTTATGACAGGAGCTGCAGGGATGGCGAGATGAGGAAACCAAAAATATGTCAGTGAGCAGTCTTTCATAGCAGGGCCCTGGTGTTTCATCTCACAGTGGCAAAGTGTCACAAGCACAAGTGAGGAGCTGTAAGTTTGCTCCACCGTGACTGAAGTCATGCTCTACTTGGGTTTGGTCTATGAGGTGTTGGAACCGAGGCTGGGCCAGCCCATTTTTTTGAAATC
>KZ505796.1:798069-834358 GCA_002844005.1 Limosa lapponica baueri | reverse complement strand
CAAGACTCTACTGAAAGCAAGAATGTGGCTTTTGTAGCCCATTTATTTAAAAATTAAAATGGCAGAGATGAGCATACTTGAGCCCTTTACTGGCATCATAACCAAATGTATGAGACTTCCTCCTCTTCCCTGCAGCAATACTGACTGACTGTATGTGCTATCTATATATGAGATGATCACAATCCAGTTGCACTTCATTAAAGATGATGACAGTCACAAGGAGCTACTTTTTTGGATGACTCATCACTTTGGAGACTAATTGTGCAGTAGTTAACTGGGATGTCCTGCAAAACACTGCCAATATTTTTTAAACAAGTTTCTACAACACAACTTGTGCTCCAAAGCTGTTGACCTGAGCAAAAAAGTCTGTGGCCTGCTAAAACAAAACTCTTAATGACTAGTTGGAAAGGCATGGCAGCGACTGGTTACTCAAAACCAAGTTTCATGTACGTTTGCCAGAAATATTTGTCTGTCTTTCAGGTTATCAAAGAAAGCCTTGAGCTGGTTAGGAGTCTAGCTGGGAAAACACTATGACAGTGAGGCTTCACAGCTTGCATTCGGTCCTGTTTGTGTACTCACATGGCTAAATGTGCATGAAGATCCATGAGCAGAGATGCGTGTCCAGATATGGTATGAAACTAGGGAGCAACAAGTTCATGTAGCAAGCTGAGCAGCACATAGGATGAAAGGAAAGTCGTATGGCTCCTAATTTCATGAGAAACTACTGACTAAATACAATTAGGGAGAAAACTGAATTTTTAAAAGCTACAGTTGTGATTATACAAAGGGACCATTTGATTCTGTCATTCCGCTGTGTAAATGGGCACTAGAGATGACCCAGTGAGTGTCATATAACAGCCTCTTCGAACTGAACCACAGCATTTCTTGACTTCTGAATGTAAAAAGGAGACACATCCACAAGAACTGTTTCCAATGAATAATTCAGCATGCTCCAGTCATGAAACCCACAACAAGCACTGCAAGGAAGATGAAGTATTTTCGCTGCCCATCATTATGTATGTTCATGCCACAGGGATTTTTCAATTATTGAACAATGTAGAGTTGCCTTTGTTTGTAGAAAATGTCAGTTTGAATTGTGTGTCTTCTACATATCCATTTATGTTTGCCAAAGGCTGCTTAACATTAGCTTGGCTTTTTACTTCTCTGCCACATGAAGTTGCAGATCAAAAATACTGAATGATTACTAACATTTTACGGAGCATCTTAAGTTGGATGTTTTAGCTGTCAAGACATTTCCAATAATTTCTTCCTGTATTTTCTTATCAGAAAAAGCTGTATTAATCTTGTTTTTATTCACCGACCTAACCACTGTAAACAACTGCTAATGTTACAGAAGTTTAAGTGTCACAAGTAACAAGAAATGAAAGGTGAAGTAGCTAGTGTTACATTTATAAGCTAATATCCTGGAAAATATTGCTGTTTTTATTTAATTCATATTGAAATTCAACCCACAGCTTAAGAAGAAGCTGTCTTTTCAATTTACAGAGGGTATGAGAGCAGTGCTTTGAGCAGGCAACAATATTTTGCATGCAGATATACTGAGCTTTAGTTTGGTGATGTAAATAACTTATTTCAGCTAGTGATGACAGAAATTAAGGAGTTCCTGATGTGTGAGCTTGGAGGCAAGCATGTACCATTTCCTGAGGCACCAGCAAGTATGGAAATATACCTTGTAAATTAGTTATGTGTATTGTGTGGCAAGAGCTATTACATTTAATTTATTTGTGAGATGCGAGGAAGAAACTCAAGTTTGTTCTATAATCATAATGGTAGTGTAATCGAGTCTGTGCCTGTTGGTACATCCAGTGCATTTATGTCCTTAATTCCTTGGGTTTGAGGATTTTAGCAGATCCCCAGTTAGTCTTTGCACAGAAGAATCAGTGGACTAATAAGAAAAAAGATGGATGTGAGGTATGGTGTGACTGAATTCCTAGTCACCATCACAGCAAAATGTGTGACTAGCGTTCTCAGGAGTTGTTCAGGAGGGAATTTGGAAAACGTTAGATTCCCCCAGGTAGATCCCTGCTATGGGTAGAGCAATCTCTGTGCTTCAGTGTGCTGAGGAGCATCCTAGATGGGGATCTGGCTGTCCCAGGGACTCTCCAGGTGGTTCCTGCTGCAGAATTGACCAAGTTCTGCATAGGTGGGACACTCGGAAATAGTAGAAATAATCTTGCAGATGCAGAAATGCTCACTGTCTCTTGAGCAATTAAGTGCTTTGTATGTAGTTTAAGATAATCACTAACAATAGATACAATGCTGATACAAAGGCCCTTGCAATGGAGAGTCGCCCTTGCAATGGAGAGTCCTGTTGCCTTCCAGACTGCAACCAACCATCCTGTTCAAGAGATTTGTGTCCACACACAACCATTAGCCTTACACAAAGATTCTAATACAATAGGAGGTTTTCAATTTTGTTTTTCTTTTGATGTGCTTTTTTAAGCATCCTCTCTGTGTCTGCAACAACTGAGCACAATAGGATTGTACATACTACGCTGCTCTGATCGGTTTCTCCATCTGGTTCAGATGAAAATTGTGCATATGCTACAACTCTTATGCTAAACATTCTATTAGTCAGACAAGTCAGTCTGATTGTGAAAGCTGCATCACAGTTTTATAACAAAACAGAACTGAGAAATGTGAAGTCACAGGTTTGTTGAACCAGAACTTCACAGAAGGGTACTCTATTTCACATCCTCCGTACCATCAACATCTACGTACGATAACTCAGTCAACAGCAAGCCATCACCAACAAGGTAATGACAAAAATCACAAATAGAAGCTTTCCTGGAATGCCACTCTTTCCTGTTATTTGAAACTTATAAATAACATCTCCATAGCCTAAAATCAATCACTGACAATGAACCAGCTGCTAAATGTTAGCCACCAGATCTTCATAATCAGCTTCTTGTCTAGAAGCCCACAGAAGAGCTCCTTTCAAAGACAGTCCACACTTTCCTCATTGTTTAATAACTGACACGGAACAAGATGATCCCTGTAGAGCTGAATACTGTTACCTTTCTTAACCCTAAAATAAACTTCAATATTCCTGAAGTGATTTTGTTCCCATGGAGACAAAGTTAATAGTTACTGATGTTATACCCCTCAGTGAGACCTGAGAGACCACTTATTGACTATGATGAAGTTTAACTGAGCAAGATAATCTGTAAAACATAAACGCAACAAAGTTATTCAGCAATTACAGTTAATTAATTCAATAATTTTGTCTGAAAAATGATTTCTTAAATACAGAACTATTTGTATGTGTGCCCATCCACATGCTGTTTTAACTTATTTGATTAACTTGATGCTCCCTGAGTACTTCGCACTGTTAAATAATTGGGAAAAGTCAGCCAAGGAAAATTCAGAAGAAATGAACAGATATTGTTACATCTAAGGATTTCCAGAGGCTAACAAAGATTCTACTAATTAGCACACTGTGCCAAAAGATACACTGTATTTGCCCATTAATCACCATATACCTTTTCCATTTCTAAATGTGTGTAACCATTGTATTTTTTCCTCAGTTCTACACTCTATGTATGTGGCATAAACATTAGAAATGCATATTTATCCTAAGATACTTGTCTGATAACCATCCAGCACTGGATATTTGTGATAGGAGTTATGGGCATCCAGATCTAATGCACTTACATGCCGGATGCATTCCCGAGACACAAATGTGTGTCAGCATACATACCCACGCGCTCTACTGATCCACCTTCCTTTTTGTGAACTGTGGCCAAAGTCTCTGCTCTCTGTCTCCCCCATCTGAATTCCTTGCTTACAGGGACAACTAAAGCGAGAGTTACTCCTCTAACAAATGGGCTCTTACAGCCATCACCTTTACCATGTTCATGACAGCAAACCTGAACATGCAGCTCGTAAGTGAAGGGAACACAGCCCTCACCGCAGGCTTTCCTGAGAGAGGCAGAGCATGATCTCAGAGCAGCAGCTCAGGAAAGCTAACCCAAAAATACAGCAAAGAAAGCTCCAATGTTAAGGCAGCTTTGAGTTGTTGCTAGGCTGCTGGTGTGGTCTCCCCTTACCTTTGCTGTATTTATACCCTGCTCTGGGGTAAGATCTCATTTTTGCTGCGGTGGCTCTTATGCACACGCTGAGCCTTTCCCTGTATGACTGCCTCCTGGCAATTCTTGCCATCAATAGTAATCTACAGCAGGCTGAAAAACAATTATTTGATTATATGATGCAACAATCACTCATTGGCCTCATTTCCCCTTGGAGAAATGCATCTGAATATACACCATATCTGATGCTTTAACACAAATACACAGGGAAGAATTAGCACCGGAATTATCCACCTCTGGTAGAGTTAATTTAACTCATCGTATGATCCTCTCTAGACTATATTTCCAGCTATCTGCTTATCTGTATTTTTCAAAGGTACAAAAGGACCAACGCAAAGGGATTCAGAGAGGGGCCTCATGATGAATACGAGGTCAGGAGCAATCATTGCGTCCTGCTCCTGACCTGTCTGATAACACACCACTTCATAGCTCAGAGATATTTATGACATCCCCATTACCTAAGCCCATTTCCCCACTTCTAATTTACATAAGTCAGACTGACTGTTACGCATCTGTCCTCTCCATAGACATTATGACAGTACCTCTAAAAAATGTTAAATAAGGTAACTAACAAATAACAAGCTCAGTCATTAAGTTCAGCTGCAAACCATGATCTTATCTTACATGCTTCAGAAAACAGTTTGTCCTGCCACAAGCAAGCCAAGGCAGCTGGTATTCCTGAAAAAAAATAATCTGGTTTTCTGTGTAGCTATGAAAAGAAACACAGAGATACTTTTCAGACTCCAAATACCCCAAGTCTGTTCTCAGCTCCTGCAAGCTATGTGTACCTGGGCAACCAGCTTCATCTCTTCATCCTTCAGCTCCCCACAGACAAATCTGACTTCCTCTTTCCCCTCTGCTTTCCTTCAGGACAGGATCCCTCCAGCTTACCTACCGAGCCCGATAGAGCTGGTTATTCTGGCCAGTGATATCCCAGAAAGTCGGCATGCTAAAACTATGCCAAGCAAAAGTGCCAATTTCAAAGCCAGCCTGGCTTCAAGCCAACTGCCTGTGGGATCTGAGCCAGAGCCACAGGATAACATAGCCTGGAGGGGACCCCGGAGGTCTCCGGTCCAGCCTCCTGCCTGAAGTGAGGTCAGTCACGGAGGGCTCAGAGCCTGAACCAAAGGGAGGGAGAGGCTGCAGCGTTGCTGCATCACCTCGTCTCTGAGGATGTGTCAGGCCAGGCCGGGAAGAGGCAAGAGGAGCTACTACAAACCTTTGTGTAGCAGCTACTCTGGCTGCTACACAAACCTTCACTGGTGCAGAACCTTAAGGACATTATAGCTCGCCTCAGACAGTATCTTTCCTACAGAGGCCCATTAAAAAGCTCATGCATTTTACTGGGTGCTTATCATGTCCTCATGATATATTCCTCATTATTGTAACCTGAAATTTAATTTCCATGCCAATGACTCTCAAATCTGTCTCAGTGATGGAAAGCCCATAAACTGCTCTAAGTTTCCCAGATGCCTGTAGGACAAATAAAGGCTAAATCAGTCCAGGCTTTCATTCTCAAATGCATCCTGGAGAGGCTTAAAATGGGTGCTGTCTGCTCTCAGCCTCTGCCCATGACAACTGCCTACATGTTTTGATACTTCAAAAGCATCACTTGAAGCCTGAGCAAAGATCACGTCTGCAGGGAGAAAGCTCATCCTGAGCTGATTTTCAATTAGCTTTTTAATTAGGTAGATCGTGAGAAAGATGAGGCTATCTTTCAGAATACTGTATTTTTTTCAATAAGGTCTGCTGGCAGCTGCCATAAAATCAAGCCACACACTTTTCCTTTGGACACGATCAGAGCAACGCTCATCTGATACAACAGCGTCACATAAAATGACCTCTCTTCTTTCATCAGCATCTTCACAGCATGGCTGCCGAAGAGCATTGACATGAACAATAGTTCAACGGGTATCATGGCAACTTTACTTGTAATAGATATGAGAATACTAAAGGAGGAAACATTAATTTCAAAGTTATGGTGCTAATGTGTAAAGCCTTTTTAAGGGCAGAGCTCTGACTCTATTTGCAGTTTCATGTCTGGGTGTAATTTGCTTATGTTATTAATGGTCTAGCAAGTCACTCCTCCTCAGTCTTGACATCCATGTGCCTTAGCAGGTACAACTTGCTAGATTTATGTTCCATACATAAAAATCTCCCTTGGGACTCTGTGCCTCTGAGTAAGCTCTGTTTATTTACGATTTCTGAATATTCTCTAACTTTCTGTTTATCACGTTCTCCCTTTTGGAATGGCTGTGCTTGAAATGATCGGTTGAGGTATGCTGGGGCAAATTGTGCTTGTAACAAGCAGGTATCATGCATGGAGGTAAGCTGTCACTTTGGAAAGACTGCATGGTGAGGTCCATCAACTAAATTAATAGTACTGGAAGGAGGGGAAATCTAAAAAAAAAACAACCACCACATAGCTGCATAGCAGTAACATATATGTCTCAGATTTTGAGCTTATTTCTTGCCTTTGCATTGATACAGATAACTAAAGGCAAATGTCCACGCTTTGGTCAGATATGGCTGTGGAGACAACAAACATCAGTTTGCGTCAGAATAATGGTAAGGACAGGGTAAACACCGGCTTCTGAATAGAGCTGAAGACAAGTGCTAAACTCTAGGCTAACAAAATAAGTAATTAGGGTAAATGTTGTTGTGGTCAGATCTCTACTTATTTCTAAGGCAAGATGGAATTTGCATTACAAAGAACTCTGTGCCAATGCCAGCCAATAGGACCAAGGAAGTTTGGCGCCGGGAAAAAAAAAAGCTGGATTTTTTTAAGCCTCCACTTCCTAGCTGAACTTAATAATAAGTATTATAATAGGGGAGGGGAGTCCTTCTTCATCAAACACATTAAGTGAGAATGGGTGAGCTCTTCTCATTGTGCTTGTTTTGCATTACACATCCATTTTAAGTCAGGTCAGGATAGTAAAGAGCTTACATTGCTTTTAATGAAGCCATGAGCATTTTATAATGAGACAGCAAAAATCCTGATTATTAGCAATTCCAGCTTTAGTCTACAGAGTAAAATAAAATGGAATAATATGTTTTTATAAAGATGAGGGTAAATTACAGCAGAAAAATAAGCAAGCAGATCAGTAGCTTTTCATCTGTGCCAACTGTCTTAGGCTCACACAAGTTAGATTTTAGAGCATAGTTCATTCCAGTATTGTATTAAGACCAGTGATTTCTTTCATCCAGGTCAACAAGCTTTGCTGCCTTTGTTTGAAGAGCAAGGATCACATGGAAGGCTTCTTTCTTTCAGACAGAGAAAAGACACTGCACAGATGGGTTTTTTAAATTCATCAGAGATTGGTTCCTAAAAGCCCTGTCTACGATTTTGCTACAATCAGAACCCATTGTACACCTTTGAGCTGATATTGTATTTAAAATCTTGAGATTACAGAGAGCCAAACCTCTTTCCCTACAAGTCTTCATATGATTTTGTCTTGTTTTCCAACATCATTACTTTTTAGCAAATTGCCATGCTTAAGCAAGTTGTTTTGACATGCTTTCAGGAGGGTTTGCATCAGCCACAAGAACAAGTTTCCAAGAAGTGTGATATTAATTTTCCTCAGTCTCAGCATGCTTGAGGAACAAAAAACAGAAAGAAGCGTCTTGAGTCACCACTCTTCATATGGGCTCTTGTAAGGAGAATGAACAGTAAAAAAGTTTCAGAGTCATACTGCCCATATGATGCATCTCGGCATTGGGGTGGAGAGAGAAAGGGAGGGCAACACGATCCGAAGAGACAGAGATGTTTAGCGATTTCAGAAATGAGGATGCAGGTTTCAGCTTTCAAAAAAACTAGTGCATGCAGGCCTGGTTTCTAGGGAAAAGCGTAGACCTTTGGTGACAGTTGAAGGAACTATAGCACTTCCAACAAAAGTTGTGTCTAGCGACTAGAAAATAATCCTGCCCTGTTAGTACATTTTGGGCTTATACCTCAGTGTCAAGCCATGCCAGAGACTTTGTGCCCTGGCCCCTGCAGAGAAGCAATACTAAAAAATTGTGAAGACCTAAAAAGATCATTGAGTCAAGCCAGAATTCATAACCTGTGTGTAGACTCCCTAGATACATAAAGTATCATTAACCTAGTAGTGCCATTTTGCCACCCTTATTTTCAGCTATGTCATCTCCTATCATCTATAACTGTGATACATCCTGAGAATATTGCTCCAGGCCCAGCTGGGTCATTTTGTCTTTACACACCTCCGTGACTTCACTTATTAAAAAACCCCAAAGCTATAGCATTAAAGGTAAAATTTGTATTTTCTTCTTTGTCATGCATAGTGTTTAGGCCACTAGGCAGTAGCTGCTGCAGACAGGTAAAACAGAGTATCTAGGCTTACAGTGTCACACCTATCTGAGCTAAATTATTGCATTGCTATGATCTCCACAGAGCAAAGAGGATTTAATTGCAGAAAGATGTAGCTGTTTATGGGACTCTAGCAATGATCGGTTTAAGCTCAGTCAAAAGCAGAGAGTAAGTATACTGTACTGTCAATTCTTTGACACCATCTCCAAAGCTGCTTGCTAGTTTTGTAAAAAAATATCTTCTGCGTAGGCACTTTGGTCAGAAGCAGGAGAAGTAAAAGCCTGTGCTAGGATTTTGTTTGTTTTCTAGAAGGTTATTATACCCCTTCTTCAATTCAGCAGCTTTCCCTGTGGAAGTGATGAAGCTTACTTATACCACAAACAGACCCTTACAACTTAATTCAAGCCCCAGCTGTTTAAACAGATTTTTTTTTTAAAAAAAAAAAAAAAAAAAAAAGAGAGAACACCATCTAATCTATTTAGAAGCCCTTCTTGCAGCATCTGTTGCAACTCAAGGTCAATTTGAGGATAACCAGAAAGAGCCAGCAAGGCAGTAGGTCCCAAAGGGAATGAAAACAAGTGGTGCATGCTAGTCCTCCTCCTTTCTAAGGGTTCAAATCCACTTGGGAACACAAATTCCACCCAACGCTCTGCTGTGACTTCGGGGCTTTGAGAGTGAGTCTTGCTGTGTGCAGCAAGATGGGCATGGAGATGAAACAGCATCCCTGCAGCAGAACAACAATGTGGAAAGTGAGACAACCCAAAACACTGCGATTGGAGCAGTTTCTATTTCAAATAGCCTTGTTACGCCCAACAGGCCACAGTGGCCTCATGAAAGTACCTGCACAATGAAAGCCAAGAAAACCTTACTTGCATCTTCTGTCATGAGAATTTTTTTTTGTTTTGATTTGAGTTTTGGGGTTTTTTTTTGCAATTCAAGACATCTTACATTTTTTGCATGATAAAGGTTGCTATAGGAGCATGAATTTAATGAGAAGAAAACTATGGCATTTTAACCAAGTCTATTGCTCAGCCATCGCAGCATAACATGAAATGAGGATGATGCACAATTTAAGCCCACGAGGCCTTCCATACACAACTTACAGGTCATCAGTAGTCCACTGTTGGCAGTCCATGGGTGGGGTTGCTTGTGCTGAGATTTGGTGGCAGAAATTAAAAACAGTAACTTTAAAATTGTTACTTTTATCTGGGGAGAGAGATACTGTCAAAAGCTGTTTCAGTCAAAAGGTATTTCTGTCAGAACAGAGACCACACAGTTACATAGGCATTTGGACAAGGTTTTATTATTACTACTTTTTGATGAAGCTTCATTTCAAGTTCATGTTCTTGGAACTGAAATCCCTTTCTTAGAAAAATAAAATTAATTGTACTTAAACAAATTAGAGATTTAAATTTGAAAAAGCAAGCTGTAGTGTTGGGAAGTCTCCAGCGGGCTCCCCCAGCTTCTGTTTTCCTGAGGCTCACAGTATCCTGCCAGATAGATATGTGGTATGAATACACAAAGTGGGTCTTATCCACTGCGCATAGAAAATTACAGCATGCACAGCCAGCACAGCATGCTGTGCTGCTCTGTCACTGTATTCATAGTATGAAAAGAGGAAAGCAAGACACTGAATAAAGGCATCAGCTGTGCCACTTCCACAGCATGGACCTCCTGGCATGTCACCATTTCTACCTCTAGAATAGAAACAAAATTGGACTACAAAACCATGAAGTTCTATCCATTCATATTTCTGTAGCTTTTTTTCAGTTACCAGAGTAAAGGCCCTATATGAAAACTAATTTCTCTTTCATTAGATGCATTATTGGCAGCAAGAGCGGTTCTCCTGGGTGCCAGTCTTCCACAAGCTTCGGTCCATCCATGAGAATAAACTTGTAGCCACCCACCTGCCCCTTCCCTGGCCCCTGCTGGAAAGGTAAGGCTGGCATCCAAAGTTACATCAGCAGCTCTTCTCCCTCTCCATGTCCCACATTCATGCCCACCACTTGCCACCAGGCTACTCTCAAGGGTCAGAGCAAGGGTGACTGCCGGGACTGCCTGAGCAAAGGATCCACTGCTGACAGAGTAAGGAAAGTAGGGAATGGACTGAAATCTCAAAGCAATTAGGGAAAACAGACTTTATTCATCTACAGGTCACACGGCAAAGGCATGAAGGACTAAAGAAAACCTCTTCCGCCTGAATGCTGCCATCTACTCAGTGGCTACACAGGACCATGAATTTCCCCTCAAACCAAGCCATTTCCGTTTGCACTCAGGCAATGCAGGTTGAAGGAGCCACAAGAAACGGTAAGACATGAACAAAGACACCCCCTTTATACATTCAGATTTTTCCCAGTTCACTTGCATGTTTAACCTGAGATGCTAGTCAGCCTTTGCTGAATACAGGCTGACAGCTTGGTGGGCCAAAACCAGAACGGGGTGCAAAACAGAATGCACAAATCAGCATATTTCCTAATCACAGATCAGCATTTCCCACCCTGTGTCCAAACACCTGTGGGCTGTCAGTCTACTGACAGCAGCAGCCTGCACTTGTGTTGGGCTGCATACAACTGAAGGTTCCCCCATCCCACCGGAAGAAAGCATATCTGTCTTACTTGTCCTAGTGCTGTGCCCGCCCCTGCCTGGCTCCAAGAGCTTTACTGGTTACACTGTATGTAATTCAGAGTTTCTTCACTGCTTTGTGCCATGGATGATATTTAAAAGAGCAAGCCGTCCTCTTCTTTTGTCAGCTTATGGTGTATTTCATCTCCCACTATCTCATAAAGTGACAGTTTGATTATAATGTAATTACTTTTTTTAGTGAACCTAGCGCATAATTTTATTTCCAGATGGGTTTATGTTCCTTATATTTAAGCTCATTATGAACAAGAAGGCTGTACGGGAAAAATACAAAGTAAGCTGCTTTTTTTTTTTCCTCTCTTTAAAAGGTGAACATTTTGAAAGGCCTACATAGTGAAGGAAAAGATACCAATGTCACATGGTAGAAGAGATGAATTTCAAACATGAGCGCACAAATGAGCTTGAGAGCCCTTTAAGGCATTTACAGGGAAATTGAAAAAATAAATGTTTAATTTTTATTGCTTGGAATTTCGTAAAAGCTAACAGGCTGAATAGCTTCAATATCCAAGAATCAAGAGCAAAGATCAGAGAGTGGCGGCAGATGACCATGGCAGGGATAGCGCCAGTTCACGATTTGGTGAAATGAAAGTCTTTTTTATTCAGTCAAGTCTCCAAGCCTCCTGTGGCTGGGTACTTGCCAAGGAGCTCGTTTGCAAGTCAAGTATTATTTGTTGATGCTAAGAAGCACAAGCTGATACATTTTGCCAAAACATGTGACAAGAAAATCCATGTAAATCAACAGTGCTTTGCAGCAGAAACTGTGGTTCCTCTCTGAAAACTGTCTTAGTAAAATGGCACCCTGGGGTTTCCTGTTTATTGCATCCCAGTGACTTCCAAATCAAACACAATCAGCTCAGATGCAAGTGATAATGATTTTTTTTTAACTGCTGCTTCTATGAAAATAGAAATAAAATCATACAGTCAAGATGTGCTTTCTGGCTCACTCATCGGCAACGTAGATCCTACAACTGGTATTTAGTCAATAGTCCTATTTACGACCCACAATCCAGTTTCTTTTCTATCAACCAGTTTGCAGTTTATTGGCGTTAAGGGAAGAAATAAATCCAGAAGAAAAAAAAGTAATCCCAAAGCAAACATGTTAACTTACCCCAAAACTGAAATCAGATCCTCACAGGGGTCCATTTCTTTAGCAATTCTTTGACATCTGTTCAGGCATTTGCTGATGCAACTCTTTCTGTCCAAACAGGAGGTGCAGGGCAGTGAACTACATGTGTTTGCTTTTTCCTGAAGTGAGAAATTTCTTGAATAAGAACTAATAGATGCAACAATTTTACAGTATGGCTGTAAAATAGAAGCGAGAGATAGCTTGAGTATATCCACTTCTCATGGCCATTTTGCCACTCATGACACTGCAGATATGGCTAGATAACGGTGACATCTGAAATCTGTGACTTGTAAAACTTGTACGACTTATCAGCACCGCCAGCCAGGCTGCAACTCGGGATCAAAGGACCTCCCGCTGAAAACTCCCACACTTTGCTCCTTTCAAGATGTCAGGCTTCTTCCACTTTGACCGGAGGTTGCTTCAAAATACCTTTCCTGAAAATAAACAAAATTTTGCTTTAGCAATATATACATACATACATTTATTCCTGTTTTCAGACAGTTGTGGCCTCATTTTCTCTTATTTCCAAGTTTTAGGCCACTGATAAGCAACTTAATCTGCTGTAATGAGAGTATTGCTCGCTTTTTACATGATATCTGTCCAGCAGCTCTCCTGGGACACTTTAAACTAGCATGTAAGGTTTTGATATTCCAGGCACGTATTCTACCTTATTCTATTGCCTTGCCACAGACCTCAGTACACCAACTTAATTGTTCATTTGTCTGGGCCTGTCAATTCTTCCATTTCCAGACTCCCACCTCGGTTTGAGCCTTCTGTTAGGTGGTGGGAAAACTCAGAGATTATCACATACCACAACATCATTTATTTACTCTATCAAACAGGAACTACTGATTGATTAAGCTTGTTCAGCCACAAACCTGAAACATAATTTTAGCAAGAAATAGCTTAGTTCTATGTAAGAATTGGGCACTAGAAATTCAGATAATAGATTTGAAACACCATTGCTTTGCTGTTACCTTTTCAAGTCAAAAAAATAACGCTATAGCAACAAAAACTAGATATTTAGAGAAAAGAAAAGAGGAAATCATGTGAGAGAAAAATCAGAGATAAAGAAAAAAACAGCTTATATTAAAGCTTAGCAGTCCCTATAGGTATCGCAAAGGCTTCTGGATGGATGAAGCATTTCTAGTTATTACAATGAAATCAACAAATACCGTCAACTTCAGATTTGCTGCAAAATATCTTAAAAAAAGGGAGAACTGAATTTTAATTTTTTATTTTTACTGAAACCACGTTGTTGTCTCAATTAAGTGACTATGGTCTGCTTAGAAAAAAAGCTTTTTTATGAGATTTTCAACATTTAAAAAAATAAACTCAAACTGATTTTTTTAAATTTATTTTACACAAAGCAACCTATTCCCTTCCTCCTCAATCAGCACAGATAACCAGTTTTTGTAGATGAGCCACAGAGCATCAGAAAACCAATATCACTACTGAAACTGCCTTCTTAAAAAGCAAATCCACTGGAGGAGGTCAGATAGATTTCAAAGACTCATCATTCTTGGGCACATTCAAATTCCCCTCTAAGGTCCACAGTAAGACTTAAAACACTGTCCTTGCAGAGGAGTCCAGACTTCACTTCCCCTTTGTTTCTCTTTTACCACATATTTTGGCAATTACTTGATGCTGAGGCATCAGATTTCTTCCTGCTCCTCCAGCAGAGGTCACTGAACAGCTGTCATGGTTTCAGCTGGGATAGAGTTGACTGTCTTACTGGTCAGTGGCATAGTGGTGTGTTTTGGACTTGGGATGAGAATAATGACACTAAAACACTGATGGTTTCGGTTGTCGCTAAACAGTCAAGGCCTTTTCTGCTCCTCATGCTGCCAGCAAGTAGGCTAGGAGTGGACAAAAAGTTGGGAGGAGGCAAGGCTGGGACAGCTGACCCCAACTTACCAAAGGGATATTCCATACCATATGACGTCATGCTCAGTGTAGAAAGCTCGTGGAAGGAGAAAGAAGGGGGTGGCATTTGGAGTGATGGCATTTTGTCTTCCCAAGTAACCATTACATGTGATGGAGCCTGGCTTTCCTGGAGATGGCTGAACACCTGCCTGCTGATGGGAAGCAGTGAATGAATTCCTTGTTCTGTTTTGTTCGTGCATGCAGCTTTTGCTCTACTTATTAAACTGACTTCATCTCAACCCACGAGTTCTCTCACTTTTACTCTTCTGATTCTCTCCCCTATTCCACCAGAGGGCAGTGAGTGAGCGGCTGTATAAGGCATAGATGGGACCAGACAAGGCAGTGATAAAGCTGGGGCCCTCCTCCTCATCCAACACCACAGAGCAGCTCTTGACTTCAGTTTGCCTAACTCCTTGCCCATCTTCCAGAAAAGATGGGTCATAGCTGAAGATATCTCCTCAATGTACTCAACTGCTCCTTTGTTTGATTTCGTTCTGGTCTGAAAAAGAACTGAATTAAGAATTATAAATCATGACAAAAAGGACTTTTGAAAGCAACACTTACAAAAATTTCTATTTTGAAAGTGTAAAGGATGTATCTTGAATTAAGGCCACACCACCAGTCTTTCAGAAGATAATCGAAATCAACCTTCAGCTTCTTCATATCAATATAGTATGAGAAACTCATTCATAAGTGGCACAGGACTAGCTAATTTTGCAGTTGTGTTTTCTCAAACAAGGAAGTGGCCCAGAGGTCAAAGCTTTATCTGACTGAGAAGCGAACAAGCTGGTGACAGCTTTACAAAGCAAAATGCTGAATTTTCTGTTAAAAACTGACTCCATCAAAGGAGAGAGGAAAAAAAGAATCATGTCAAGAGTCTTATTATATGACTCCATTAAGATTTTTTAAATCAATACATGGTATGCAGTCCACATAACTCAATTTGAGAACATTTTAACTAGGTTATATCTTGGTGAGAAGACCTTATAGGTCACTTTAAACTCAATTTTTATCTGTCCAAATAATGAACTCTAGAAGGTTAAGAGATTAGCACTTCAGAGTATGTTTTAGTGCAATGAAAGCTTTCCTGAGAGGAGGCTATTGTACTGAAATTGTCAAAATCTTGTCTGAATTATCATATAGACAAGAAAAACCCCAAGAATTAATATCTGCCAGTTTCCTCTGGCAAGTTAAACTAAGGCACAGACAAGGTTCTAAAAGAAACACAGACAGTCATTTTCATTAATGAAAGAGCTTACCCCAAAATGGCAAAAGAATACAAAAAAAAAAAAAATAGTAACCATTTCCACAACACACAACTGTAAAGATGATATAACTGTGTAAGATATTATTTAAAATATAATTTAATATCTTCTTTTCCATGACTAATTCTTGACTCTTATCCTTTTCAGTCATAAATGATTGCTAACTTCCTTTGGATTTTCTTCTTTTCGACATATGTCAAAACCGCAACCCAAATTTTACTCTGTGTTTCTGTTGTCAGCTTTTTGGGAGACTAGCTTGCACAAATCCCAGCCTTTTTGTCCCCTCTGGCTTGTGCTTCCATGCGTAGAAAGCAGGACAGGGAAGAGAATTAAGAGGCAGCCTGACCCGCTGCCCTGCCAGAAGGGGGGCTCCCATCATATCTGTGTCATATTTGACAGACTCGTATCCCACGCACTCTTTGATAACCACTAGCAGCTGAAATGTCATCGGGTCCGCAGGGGATCTGTTCCCAATACTCACCATCTTTCAGCACTCAGAAGTTTTTTTTCTTACTTTTAGCCCAGGGAAACCCATTATGTTTTAACCTCCCTCCCAAGGATGGGTAGAATTGAGCGTCTTCTCACTGCCACAGTCTTTTACCTACGAACAGGCCATCGTGTCCCCAGTTTCAGTAATTTGTGCTGAACTATTCACTTCTTCCAACCATTCCTAATGCCCTTCGGTTCCTGATCACTTCACAGACACAGGTAGAGTTGCCTTGCAGAGTGCTGTCCCACCTCTGAGAACCCGTGCCCACGGTGGGGGCCCAAAGGCAAACGCAGAAACTAGGCTGCTGGCTTCAATAGGTTCTTTGGGCAAGGAGCAGCTGCTGCTGTAGGATCACCAGTGCCTTGTCCCAGTGGGAGACAGAGTGTCCTGGTTGTGCACCCCATGTAAGCTGGGCAGTGCTGCAGCTCACGGCTCTAACCCTAGAGGAGCCTGCTGTCCGTCTCTATGGCAAAATGACATTGTTTAGCAGTCCTTTCCACCAGTGATGGCTGAAGGCTGATGGACATACCAGCTGCTGGGGAACAGCCTCACAGGACTCCTCGGGGAGCCACAGCCCTGTGGCTTACACTCAAGTTAGCAAGAAGTGAGATCCAAGAGCCTTTTACAGAGATAAAATACCACCCATGATCTGTCTGGCTCTTATCTGGCATTTGAGAAAGGCAAGGTGCTCCAGAGCTGGCATACTGGATAGGTAAATGCCTACAGGAGCTTAAGGAGAAGGATGGCTTTATTTCTTCAGGGATTCTGAATGGAAACCTCAAAAAGCATTAGAAAGAAGAAATGGTGGTATAATCCCTCTGTGTTATGGAAACCACACATTTACTATGAATGCTGGATCAGGCTGCAATAAGGCTTTTTTGCTAGTGACAACAGACAGAGGCTTGCCTATGTGTTGTCTTTGGCCATCAGCCTCATTAGAGTTTCTGGAGGGTCTATTTTCTTACTGCCTGATACAGTTCCATGTGATCTGCTTAAATTTTCTATATGATTAACAGGGTAACTCTGGTTATCTAGAGGAAGGGTGATTAAAAATAACATGGGGCTAATGAGACAGTGATAAGTGAATATTAAAGCATCTGACCATGCCAGGTGCTTGAAGATATTGCTGAAAAGGTCTTCAAGTAAAAAAAAAAAACAAACAACAAATTACCACCTTGACAGATTATTAAATGTTTAAAGCTTCTGGCAATAAGAGCTGCTAATAAAGAAACAGTGTAAAGCAGAAGACAACAGCAGCAACAGTAATTATGCAGCAGAATGATTAAAAAGCACACAGCTATAACGACTCTAATCTATTTTATGAAAGGAAGTCAAAGATTTAGCATTCAAAAAAAAATCAATTAGGGAGCAAGGGAGATGGGAAAAAAATACCCTATTTAAACTGAATTCCTACAATCAAGTGATAAATCAGTCATCAGTAATTGTAGAAATCACTGCATCTCACCATGTTTTGATAACACCGGGTACTCCACCAGAGACTGAAGAAGAACTGCTCAGTTTTTCAGCATCTAAAGGGACTCCACAGAGTAATCTGTGAGAAATTATTGTGCCCGACAAGTTGTGCTGCTTGGCTGGAAGAATATCCACCATGACCAAAATTAAGAAACTTGCTTTGGAGAACTTTTCTTATCTCTATAGCAGCAAAGTTAATTTCAGTTCAGTAGCACCTAACAGGCTTCTTACCTCTTTACCACTTACAGATATTTTGTTTCATTTCCTCTTCCAGCACTTCCTTTACATTTTTCCTCTTCCAGATATGAGGTTTCCAGCTATCAGCTTCTCACAGTGATATCAGCCAAGAAAAGGTCATTCTTGGACATCTGCCATGTTCTCCCCTCCGCTATAGAAGCCAGGGAGTTCAAGGGAAGAAGAGGAGGAAGGTGCTTGAATGTGATGTTTCACGCACTCCCTCATGTTCATGGCCAGGCAGGATCCCACGCCTCATCACCTCCTCTCTCCTTATCTGCTGAACTTGGACAGCTTCTGACTGGGGGCAGTTCCTCCAGGGAGACACTTGTGCGCCTGGCTCTAAGAGGTCCCGGAGGTGAAAAGCCAGCCCTTCCCCAGCTGCCTGTTCACACTCTTAAGCAACAATGCTTGTTGTTAGATGAAGGAGGGGTTTCAGGTCATGTACCCCTGGATCCAGCATGGGGTGGTCACTGGGTGGCACAAGCCCAGGCTCTCCCTGCCCTTGTCTTCACCAGCCAGCAAAGACCTTCCAGCTTACTTGCACCACTTCAGTCCCGCTCACCTGTAACTCCACTGACGTTTACAGTCACCTACCACTCTGAAAAACTGCCCTCAGAAAGGAGGTGGTTTCCACTGCACACTCACCTGATCCTAGACCTACTGGCAGGGAAGCTGTGGGAGAGAGAGAGAAGGACTGGCGACTGGCATTGGCAACAGCCCAGACTTGGGTCAGATTTAGTGTACAAAGAAAAAAATAACTTGTATTGAAAACTTTCTATACCAGATTAAACAGGCTTGTGCTATGCTAAAAGTAAAAATGCATTAGTTGCTTCATCTATTTGTCTGTCTCTTCCTTGCTCATTCTAGTGAGATTGTTCTACACATTAAAAATTGAGGCCTTTACAAAGCCTTCGTTTTCATTACTGTAGCTCTTGACTCCACCCTCCCGTTTGCAAAAATTTTTTTTAAACCTAGAAAACAAAACGATGCTATCAGATATCCACCTTACAAATATCAGAGAAAAAAAACCATCAGCTCCCACCCCACAAACATCAATAAGTCTATATGAAAGATATTGCTCGCATGAGCTCATTTTGGCACAGTGGTGTTAGACACTTGGTCTGATGCACCTTGTTTGCTATAATCCCCTTCAAGGTCTGTGTCAGGATGAGGTCCCTGTCCCTCCACCCCATTCAGAAGATGCAGAAATGTTTCTGAGAGCAGAGGATTGGATTGAACTAAGCACACCAGATGCAAGGACTACATATGAACAATAGCAGATGTGTGGATCAAGCCACAGGAAAAAAACTGTCCGTATGCTAAGATAAAATATAATTTCTCATTTGCTGCTTTTCTGTGTAATTCATAGAATCATAGAATCATAGAATGGTTAGAGTTGGAAGGGACCTTAAAGATCATTGAGTTCCAACCCCCCTGCCATGGGCAGGGACACCTTCCATTAGAGCAGGTTGCTCAAAGCCCCATCCAGCCTGGCCTTGAACACTTCCAGGGATGGGGCATCCACCACTTCCCTGGGCAACCTGTTCCAGTGCCTCACCACCCTCACTGTAAAGAATTTCTTCCTTATATCTAGTCTAAATCTCTTCTCTTCCAATTTAAAACCATTGCCCCTTTTCCTGTCACTACACTTCCTGACACAGAGTCCCTCTCCAGCTCTTCTGTAGGCTCCCTTCAGATATTGATAGGCTGTTATAAGGTCTCCCCGAAGCCTTCTCTTCTCGAGGCTGAACAACCCCAGCTCTCTCAGCCTGTCTTCATAGGAGAGGTGCTCCATCCCTCTGATCATCCTCGTGGCCCTCCGCTGGACCCGTTCCACCAGGTCCATGTCCTTCCTGTGTTGAGGACTCCAAAGCTGGACACAGTAATCTAGGTGGGGTCTCATGAGTGCAGAGTAGAGGGGTAGAATCACCTCCTGAGACCTCCTGGCCACATTTCTCTTGATGCAGCCCAGGATGTGGTTGGTTCTCTGGGCTGCCAGTGTGCACTGCTGGCTCATGTTGAGCTTCTCATCCATAAGCACTTCTAAGTCCTTCTCCTCAGGGCTGCTTTCCAGCCATTCTCCGCCCAACCTGTATTTGTGCCTGGGGTTGCCACATCCCAGGTGCAGGATCCTACACTTGGCTTGGTTGAACTTCATGCAATTTGCACGAGCCCACGTCTCCAGCCTGTCCAGGTCCCTCTGGATGGCATCCCTTCCCTCCAGCATGTCAACTGTGCCACTGAGCTTGGTGTCGTCAGCAAACTTGCTGAGGGTGCACTCTATCCCACTGTCCATGTCACCGACAAAGATGTTAAATAGTATTGGTCCCAGTACTGACCCCTGAGGAACACCACTTGTTACTGGCTGCCACTTGGACATTGAGCCGTTGACTGCAACCCTTTGGGTGTGGCCATCCAGCCAGTTCCTTCTCTTTACATTTAAAATGCATACAGTAAAAAAAAAAAAATATTGTGATTGTGTGCCTCTACTTTCTTTAGAAAGTTATGCCCTCAACTATCAAATATAAAAAAAAAAACCATCAACTTTCAGAAGAATGTGGAAGATAATCTCCAGTAAGGACTTACTTGTGTCAAAGCTGCTCTGCTTCTCACCATTTCCCTGGAAAAAAAAAGCATTGCTCACTGTCACCATACCACCTCTCCTGGTTTGCTTACTGTGCAAATTTCAGGGTGGGATGCAATTAATTAATATGGGTTTACATGTGTTATGTTTTTAGACTTAGACATTATTGACAGCCACTTGACATTAATTATTTGTAATATTGACATCATTACAGTGTTGAAAGCTCTCTGGAGAAGAGCTTGGGAACATGCCAGAGGTGGAGAGGAACCGTTGCCGAAGGCAGGTAGGGAGACGGCGCTGTTACTCGTGTGCAGACTGGGAAAGCAGGTGCTGCAACACGCTGAGCTCAGGATGCTTTAGGTATTGCTATTGTTTTCATCAGCGAGGCTCAGGAGGAAAGAAAGGCAGCCTCAGTTGTTTTAAATCCTCGCTTCAAAATGTTCAGGCACATTGTGACCCTGCCTAGCTTTGGGATATGACTGTGGCACAACAGACAGTCAGGGAGACACCTCCCCCCACTGCATACGCATGTGTGAAAAAGCAATTTAGGCCACCCCAGCCAGGTGCTCATGGGCAGGTGAGTTGGAAGTTATGTGAGTCCCTGAGGTTTCCAATAGAGAGGCATACACACAAAATTAGCAAGTAAAAGAGTCAAGAAATAAGCAGAACATTGAACTTCAGCAGCAGCCCCAGAGAGGAGAAGCTCAGGTTGTAGGTGTGCTTTGTTTTGTTAATGTCTAGGATTGTGGTTTACATTGTTGATATTGACCCGAGCATGTATTTCAATGATTGTTCTTTAAGTACATTTTAAAAAAATGTAAATGAAACTACTTTGATCCTGATTTGATTTAACCATGTAAATTGTACCGGTTTTTTTCCTGAGAGAGTGGGCAGAATAAATGACACATATTTTGTAGTGAGGAATGAAGGTACCAGGGAAAGAAATTGCCCAGAAGAAATATTTTCTGCTCACTTTTAGGTATTGAAATTGGGTTGAGCACCCACCCAATGCTCACACACTGCTGAGAGCTAGTGAGCCGCAGGGAGTTAGGATGGCCACTTGTTTTTCCCTTTGCCTGGCACAGGCAATAGGCCAAATATTGCCTGTTGAACACTCAAATAAAAAAGAATTAAAACATTTTCACCCTGAGAAAAGTTCTCCCCTTAATTGTATGAGCAACAATAAGGAATTTAGCTTTTTTTCTCTCCACATGCTTTATATTGTATAGGAATTTTTAGGGAGGTGCAAACAGAGAAAACATAATACCAATCTGGGCCGCTGCTTCCTAGCCAACAGCACATCCCCAGGGGTCACCAGCCATCACTGCATGTACAACCGCTCTCCAGGTTAGAGGAACACACACCCTTATTTTCAGTATTGATGGCTTCTTCTGTGAGTCTACAGCAGAAAACAGGAATCAAATGCAGCTCAGATAGGAATTTAATAATAAATTACCTTATTAATGCTCACTAGAACAGATTTAAAAGCTCCATGCTTTAACAACTGTCCTTAATCATTTATCAATTACACCCCAAGAAACAGCAGCAGAGCTTTCGTCTCCTTCCCACCAGGCAACTCTCGCTTTGTAGGGGTTTTCCCTCCTCATGGTTGCATCACAGCTCCCTCCTCCTCCTCCTCTTGTTTTGCTTTAAACACATGATATAACTCCCAGAGGTCTGCTATTACCCTCTGTACCCCAAAGCCGACCTCAAAAACTCCCTCTAAGATTGAAACCCACATTTGTCTCTGGTGGCCTTGCTCCATTTTTGCAGCGTGCTTCGATTGCCAGAACAGCCAACTGGGGCAGTAAGTCAGAGAAAGACGTTGTTCCCATAGTAACTCATTTCCTCTACCCACTCATTAGATTAACACATCTCAGATCAAAGGTAGACATGAAAATATCTAAAAAATGATAGTCTGAGGCGTTACTTAAATATAAGCTAAATTCACCACACTATCTCAAAAAAGCACAGTTTAATATCAGAGCATACATCTATAGCTGCAATACCCATTACACTGGTCTGCCTGAAAGTTATCAAAAGCATCTTGGGTAGTTCATTTTGTTGCTAGTTTTCAGACAAATGCCTAAGTACCAAAACAAATAGGAACTCCCCATTATCAGATCAGAGCTGCAACAAAGCAGTGAAGTTCACCGTCTCTGTGATCAGTGCTCTTGGTGCACTCAACATTCCGGTAACATTTGCAACTTTGCTACAGAAAAGGTCTGATTCATGCTCCCAGTAGCAGCAAATCTCTTATCAGTTTCATCTTTCCCAAATTCAATTTTGTTACATTTTTAGTACTCCAGCATGAGTTAACTTAATGGAAGTTTGAGCCTGAGGAAGAAATTCATGTATCGACTCCCTGTGTCTAGATAATACAAAAAGCCTTTGGGCTGCTCCACCACCATACAGAAACTCTGCCATGCACAGAAAGCACAAGAGAAGCCCTGGAAGCTGCATGGACCCTTTTCCACTGAAGGTTTCCAATAACACCTTCTAGTAAAGCATGCAGGATGAGGGGCAAGGGACAAGGGCCAACTTTCCCCTGCTTTTTGTCATGCTTTCCCTGGAGCTTTAGATAAGTGTTTCATTTTTCTCAAGGAAAACTCCCCAGATGGAATATGAGCCATTTCTTTTGATTTCCTTTCTTGCCATTTGTTTCTCCAAACCGATTATATGGTTCTCAGAGGGCATTACCACATATATGTGTGTATATGCATGCATATATGCATGCATGCGTAAACAATACCTTCGATGCATACTGCTTGTGAAAACTGTAGTTGATATAATGGGTCCTGAACATGCCTCTAAATGCTACTGTAACGCAAGTAGTAACAGTGAGCTTGATAAAATTCCTATCCCCAACCCTTTGCCGAGACCCGGGTAAAGCCCATTTACACCTAACAACATAATTCAGAGACTGACTCTCGCTGGCATTTTCATGTCAGTGTCCCCTGTCCATTTGTATCTGAGAAACAGGATTTTCCTGATGACAGCCTACAATTTCCCTGGTCTGTTAGAATCACTAGGAATTGAACTTTGTTCTTTTCGTTTTTTCTCTACACCTCTCCTTGTCAGAAATCTCATTTGTCAGCCGCACAGCCTTGCTGCACAGGCTTACCTTGCATCTCGCCTATCTTTTCCTCAGTACAGCTCCTCACAAAAGTGCAATTTGCAGGTGGCAAAAAATAATTCTCATCTCAGAAAATTGCCCTAGAGTTCCTGCAAAAATTCATACAAAAGGTGTGATGTATATTAAGAACCTAGAAGAGCTGATGCTGTTTATAATTTCTGATGGAAAAGTCAGTGCAACCCTTTGTCTAGTGAGGTGGGGGAAAATGTTATGCGTGTCCTGCTTAAGCTCTCTCACATCAGATATTGCAGTACCCTCTTCTAATAGCTTCAGAGTATTGGCTCATTTTAGTTTTTTCTTCATTTTAATTTTCTTTTCTTTCATTGGCTCTCTGACTGCCCTGCCCTTATCTGTTTTACTCCTACAAAGAAAAGTGTCACTGGATTCTTGCAAAGTAACTCGCAACGACTCTACAGTGCCAGATGGTGCATGACTGGGTTCTTTGCTTTTGTACTGGAGACTCTCTGCTGTTTTCTGTTACCTGGGGAGACAGAAATTTGGTCCTAGTTTCCAAGTAAACTGCAGATGAAAGAGACTTTGCCTGCTTTGTTGTGCTATAACCTTAGGCTAGAGCTTTAAAATATATATGATTTTGGTCATTAAAAAAACTGTAGCCTTTTTCCTGTCATTTATGTTCTCTATACTTTGTGCCTCATTAGAAACATGAGAGGAATACAGGCACGCCAACATGATGGCAATGCCAGCCAGCAGCTAGTACATTTTGACCATTAAAATGCACTCAGTAAAATGGTAACTAAATATAAAAAACAACCAGTTTTTCTCTTAGCTTCTATTATTTTCTGCATTTAAAGTATAGCAGTTAGAATAAAATCACAGACTTCAAAATCAACAAAAAGAAGCTGAATGGTAAAGCTGGCCATGAATTTCATAAATTATTCTACTTAATAGCTGGAACCCACTGTGGTTCTTCACAAGAAAATACATGTCGGCCATGTCACTACCCAGGGAATAATCATTCTCTGAGACTCATCTCCTTACTTCTTTTTATTGGCAGAGGATAACTGGTTAAGCTGCCCTGTCTCTATAGGGACAAGATAAATCTTCTGCTCTCCAAAGGCAGGCAGGCAGCCTCTGGTCTGTGTAGCCACAAGCAGAAACGAGGGGGCATTTCCAGCTCTGAACTAAGTGTTTTTCACTTGGGAAATGGTTGCTGCCCTTCTCAAGGCACGGGAGAGGGGGAACATACCTTTGATCGTCAGATACCAAGGTAACATTGACTGGTTTTCCTCTCTCTCTCAACTCTGATATGTTGCTTTCCTCATTTTAAGCATCTGAAAGCAAGAGAAGAAAGATGATTGTTTTCCCCAGAAGAGAAGTCTGCAAGCACTTGCATTTGTGTGAACTGCTTCCCTTACCTCTTTTCATGAAAGGAGATGGCCAGCAATTAGACAGCAGGCAGCGCTTTGGGAATAATTTTGCAATTCGCTCTCTTTTGGCATTTCAGAAGCTTCTGCTCAGTTAAATTGCCACAAACAGCAGATGAATGTCCTTTCAAGTCTACCTCTGGTCCAGACTTGGTGTCATTCATGCCTGTGAATAAGTGGTGCTTTCTATTTTGAGTTAGGAAGTAACTTGCTATGCAGACTTTCAAGGTTAACGGAGCTCTTGTGGAACCCTGAGATTTCACCACAGAAGGCTAAACTTGTCTGCTATACAGCATGTTACAGGCTGAGAAGGAGGACAACCTTCCCCGGTGTTTTGGGGATGGTCATTTTTCGACTCTTACTCAAGATGTTGGCGGGGTGAGCTGGCACACCAACCCCCATAAGAGCTCCATCTTTCTTACGACCCCGTATCACTGCAAATACAGAGAAAACTCCAGCCATCTTCTCCTTTTAAGTCTCTTCCCCATCTCCTGCAGCATGGACACCTTTCTGTCCTGTGAGCCAAGTGATTTTACAGCTGGCAGGAGCGATGCTCCACGTGGGAACGGTGCTGCACTGAGCAGGCTGCACTGCTCAGCCAGGGTGTTTGCAAAAAGCTTACTTCAGTGTCTAGCTTGTACCACCACTTTGCACTTACTAGGGCTTTACTTCAAAGTGTTCTCAATCCTCTCTCAGGCTACCCATTTGTATCCTACATTTAACTACATATAGCTTCTAAGCAATAACCAGCATATGGGGTTTTTTTTGGGTGCAATCATTTTTTTTTTTTTAAGTAGACATTACCCCAGCTGCTGCCAATAGTTAAACCTGTCTCTGATTAAAATATCATGCTCGGTTTATTGGCAGAGATGTGCACTGTCACACAAATTGCAGACAGCTGCCCTAACACATCCTGACAAGGAAGATCTGATTGGGCTTGACAGCAACATGATATACAACTCTCCAACTTGTATACAGGTCCTAGGGGAGTCCATTGAAGACCTGTTCCTCAGGAGAGACACGGGTTAACATGCCAGGAGTTAGCCAGCACTGCTGTTCCCTTGTTAATATAAACAGCAGCAACTTGCCTTAAGGAGGAAGGCACAAAGTGACCTTCACTGCCTGGCAGTCAGCAGTCTTAAATCCAGCAACCAGCACAGCACAATACCTTACAAGTCTCAGAACGGCTTTTAGAAAGGGCTGGAGCATAATAGCTCCCTCCTCCCCCTTCTCCCCCTGGCCCAATATCTTAATTCAGCCTGCGTCTTTGGCTATTACGTGTTCCTTGCTAACCTTCTGTGGCAATTGCTCCAGCTGCTTGATGCCTGAGGGCTGTGTCAACTGCACAGCGAGGGCCCCGGAGGCACACGCGGGGTGTGAAATGACACCACATGACAGGGCACACAGCGGCGCTCCTTGAACATACGTGTGTGTCCACCACCCAGCTGAATGCCTTCGCTTCCCTGATGTTGCCAAGTGCTACTTAGCAAAACCACTCAGCAAACTGCTACTCTCTTAAGAGAGCAGCCAAGTTCAACGCAAGAGAGCTAACCCTGCAGATCAAGCAGAAAGATGCTGGTGACTTCAACGAGGCAAGGATAGGAACAGAGCAGGTGGCACTTGTAGGAGTAAATGCCTGGCTGATACAGCCTGCCAGTGTGTTTTGCTGCTCACCAAACATCTTCACAAAGGAGTGAAGCAATCCTGGAAGAATACACTCCTAGAGAATTTTCAGACAGCGATTCACTTCTGAACTCAAAAAGCTTTAAAAAGGACGTGCTTGAATTTTAGTTACCTGCTTATTAAAAGTAGTTTGAACAGGGGTGAGTGGTTTCAGGAGGTCTCAGGTGGCTGCAACACCCAAAGGTGTTCTAGACCTTGGCCTTCCTTCCCTCCCCTCTTCTGACAACCAGCATTTCCTCTGTAATGGTTAGCTCTAACCTATCAATTGGTTTTCATCTTTGTTTCCTAGCACTCATGATGTAAGAAAACATATTCATAGGTTGTGACATTCCTTCTCCAAACAGCAAATTGCTGACCCATCCCTGCTCCGCTGCAATTTTTTTTTGGATAAGATGGGGCTTCTTAGAATGACACAGATCAGCTTTATCAGCTGATAGCCACCTTCTCCTTAAGCAATAGATTAAGATTTTTTTAAAAAATGTAAATCAACAGTGCACAACATGTGACAGTGCCAGATATAGTAATATTGTAATAATTCTCCAAACTGCTCTCCCATCTTGGAGACTGTTTCTGAGTTGGCTGGTGACAAGCGTCACATTAGTGACCTCGACCAGTGCAGTGGGCTGCAAAGCTCTGCTCTGACCACATCTCCTCAGAGTCGTCTGGTCTCTCTCCACCACAGAAAAACACAGCATCCCCATCCTGTGACCCAGCTGACAGAGCAGCTTCCTGTGGTGAGATACCTTAATCTTGCTTCTCAAGTTCAGCTTAACAGCTGGTAACACACGCAGGCACATTTTGCATTCGCCTTCCACTTAGCACCATGAAAAACCAGAAGTCTGATACAGACTATAGGTACCCACCAGCATAAGCCATCAGCTGGGCAACATTTTTATTCCAAGTTACCCAACACACAGTACCCAAGAAAAAGTCTCTGGTTTAGGTCTAAATACTTATACAGAAAAGCAAGCATTTCAGCCAACTACCTGATTGGGGATTTGTTTAGATTAATTTTGGTTTTTGGATGATTGGAAGGAAAAATGGATAGACAGACGTGTAAAAAGAGCATTAGGAAGCTGTCAGCTTCCCCTTCACTACCATTCATGTGGTTCTGCGGCACAAGATAAAATCTTATGCTGAAGAGTAATACAGCAAACCAGGATCTACTGTACAAAGTCATATATTTTTGCTCTTCTGCTGCTTCTCAAGTGACAGTCACTTAATAAAGAAAATCTCTGGGAGCTCTGTGGACTAGTGTACTAAACGTAAAATTATGTTTCATTTTACTTCCAGTCCCATCACATCCATGCCATTGTTCTCAAGGCTTGTCATCACAGTCAGAACAAACATCTTCAGGTATGTGCTAATATGTTATCGTTGGCTCCCTGCTAAATAAATCATGCATAGGAAGGCAGCTTTTGAGTCAGATTCTGTGTTAACAGTCATTTAACTTCAGAACAGGAAATTCCATTACCTAAAACATATTTCAAGGTAAAGCTGAAGTTGAAAAAATATAAATTATTTTGATGGTCACTTGGCCAGATCTGCAGTACATTTTTAAATAAAAGCCAGGGGACCTATCAACCTTCACAATCTTATCGTATATCAATCATCAGAAAGAATAAATATGTGATCTAAAATAACACTTATTCAGCCTTAACCCTGTGGTTTGGCATAATTAAACTTTTGTAAATCATCCTGAAGAAATCACCCAGGGAATTTGAGATACGTACTTTGAAAGAAGGAACTCCCTGTAACCTTATTAAATGTTTTAAAACCCCATTTTCAATTGAGTACATTTAAATGGGATTTTACTCAACTGAAAGAGTAAATTTAAATTGGCTACTAAAGACTTACTTCCTTTGACTGATTTCATAACTCCTCTATACCCTGCACAGTATACATTTGCAAGTTGTGGCAACAGAGGTTTCAGAAGAGCATCTGAAATGCTGCACGAGACTGAATTTTTGTCAGGCAGGTTAGACTTATGAAGTTTTTCACTATACTATGAAACTTCCAGATAAACCGTGGTGGAGAACCAGATCATTGTTCTTTTTTTTCCCTCCAAAATGTGCAAACACGAACACCAAACATCCTTCTGCCCCCTAACAAGAGACAAACAAGAATAAAAACCCCGACTGCCTTTGCCCCTGTGGAAAGGGAGGAGAGACCATTTATGTTCCACATGGGGAGCTGCCTCTCGATGGTGTGGATGGGAGGTTGTGCATCTCCATTTCACACCTGGCTCTGCCCCTGACCTTCTGGATGGCCTGGAACACCTCTCTCTCAAGTTTTCAAAACAGTGTAGGAGTTGATGTCCCTTACAATAGAAACAACTTTTGATCAGTTCTCAAAGAGTCTATCTTCCGGCATGTGTAAAACAAGAGTTCACATCTCTGCCAGGCTAAACTATTTCAAGAGCCTGGGGTATTTGCTGCAATAAATCCTGCTATATAACATAAGACAGAAAAAGCCCTCCTCTACCACCAAGTGCCTTTTCAGGGCCAGCCCACCACACTCGAGAAGCCCAGCTGCCACCTACCACCGCCCGAGCGCAGTGCTAAGCCGGTATTTTTGCCTGTGCCTGGCCTTGCCTTCTGCTAGGGAATATGGGGAAAGTTGCAATCTCAGGCTGACTCTGAAAGGTTACAGAGTTGTCATTGCTCCAAATCAACTCTTGCCCCATCTGCTTCCCTAGCATTTGTTCCCATAGCAGTTCCTGACTCCCCCCAGTGAAGGAAATTGCTCTGCTGCATGTTGTCGGTACTGAAAGGATAGGAAAGGAAGAAGCAAAATTGGCGCCATACCAAGCTTGTAAGTATCGTGCAGGCCCTGTTGAACAAATCTGTTCTGCACAGGGCACAAATCATTGGCAATGTTGAAATTTTTGCCTGCCTCCAAGATCCCTCTGGAAGTGCCAAGCATGATTCTCACTTCTCTGGTTTCTGGATAGGGTAGCAATGATACGTGACTAAGTTGGGAGGAATAGTCATCTACTGTCATTTGAGAATAGAGTTATATGTGAATTACTAAAGAGCTTGAGACATTTTGATAAGGTCTAATACCCTAACTACCTTAGCAGATGCCATAAGTACGTCTGTAGGGATAAAAGAGCAGAAATGTAGGGATTTACATGCACAGTAATAAAGGGCAGGGTAGGAAATGTAGGAAGAAGCATTTCCATTTATTAGGGATGGAAATGAAGGAAATAGGGAAGAATTTGAAATATAAAATTAATATAAAATTAAACAACTCAGTTGTAGTCAGGAGCCAGATCATGGTTTTAAAAGGTAGGTGAACTTACAATTGCAGACATGCATTAATAGCGTCAAGATTGCACAAAGAGAATGTCAAGAAAGCGCAGAACAAAGCCAAGGTCCCACACTTTCATTTTGCTCACCAGAGCAAATATAACATCCTGACACTCACTAGGAAACTCAGGTCAGTGGGATTGCAGTGATGCCCTTGTAAAGCCAGGGGATCAACTGAGATATTCAGAGAAGTAGGCAGCAGCAGATAGAGTTCAAACACCTGAACAACCCCCTCTTTCTTACAAGTCTGCTGAATATCTGGACCTGTAATTCCTCAAATTGTCATTAAATAATTTAGTCTTTCCTTTCAATCCTGAACCAGGAGTCCAGGCATGGCATGTAATTAGTGTCTCAATTATCATTTCAATGTTTGCTCATCAAGTTCAATAAAGATCAAGTGACTGAATTTTGAGAGAAGTGGTTGTGTCATCAATGAACTCCCAAAGGATGACTTATTTGAAGGTTAGCAATTCAAGCAGAGGGTTCTAAAAAAGCAGTTAATCAGTTTAAATACTTTTGGCTGCAGATGCTGCCCTTGCGAACAAGTGCCCAATTCATTTGATCTTAATGGACTAGGATGTATTTCACATGTCACAGCAACAGACTGGTTCTAGAGCTGCAGTTAGCAGGTTCAGAGAAGTCATATCCCTCTAAACAATATTTTCTATCAAGCAAGTCACAATTGTATTGTAGAAAATTAGCAAGTGATTCACCAGAATAACCTAACTATACTAGCTGCTGAAAGAAAGATGCAGAAATCTGTGCAGTTGAGACTTCAAATAAGCGTTCTAGTGGCTAGAAGTCTGCTTCTCAAAAGAAAGTCTTAGAGTTGCAAGATCTCCTTCCAGCCATCTGTCATCAGACTATTTCATGAAACACTTGCTTCTGATCACTGCAAGAGAAGGAGACAAGAGAGCAACTAAAAAAATCCCCAAATTTATCACATCTTTTTAAACAAAGCTGCATCATCTTTGCTTCTCTCTCTAGTCTGGCTACAAAGTCTCCTATTTGCAGAAAATATAAGAATTTTCCTTCAGCTTAAGCATTTGCACGGACTTTGGAGATGAATAAAGCAGAGTTCTGATCTTGGATGTCACAAGCAAAATACTTAAGTCTTCCCACAAAGCAGACACATTATTTGTAGACCAAGCAAGTGCTAGAAGGATCATGCCAAAATATTCCAAAAGTTTGCCTAGAAGTAAAATCTGTAAAAAAAACCCCTTATCTGCTCACTACATCCCTCAACAGCCTCCCACACAATAGTGACACCTGATGAGCAAATATAGGTAAGCTTCCCAGAACATTTTTCCATGTGAGGAGGGGAAGAGAGGATCAAAATCATTAGTCAGTCCCTAAGACTGAATTGCTGGAGGTCAGAGGCAAAGGCAGGACATGGCATGGGGCCAACAATGGCAGAAAGCTTAGTAGATCAAACACACCTATCTGATCCCAATGTAGGATACATACTATGCCACACAAGAAATCAATAACCCCAAAGAACACTGTCAGGCCATCCTAGCAGGAAATCCCTTCATAGCCCTCATCTCTCCATCTGATGCAGAGTCCCTGAGCTGCAGCTGCAGCTCATTTTGCATACAGCTGCAGAACTGAAGGGATGCTTTGTCATTTGAAGCTACTATTTTGTGTGACAGCATCCCATCTCCAGCCACAGCCAACGCACAGTGTTTCAGAGGAAGATCTACATTGGGGAATTAACTCCTGAAGGTAAGCATTTGAAACCCTGAGCCTGGGAGACCTGACCCTTACCTTAATGAAGTGATCCAATTGCTAAAAGTATACCAAAGTGCAATACATAAAAGCCTGCTCCACTTGTTGCCATGAAGTGAAAGGACCTTCAGCCACTGGATTTCGTTGCACTCTGATATCAGACCTCTCACCATCTTCCAATGATGGCACTGAATGACTTGTCAAATCTCATTGGGAAGCTTATCATGCCACCCTAAGTTATCTAGAGTACTGTCGGGCTGTCTAATACAACCAAAACACTGAACCACAGACTGGGTACCTGGGCAAAAAGTCTTCATTTTTTTCTAGAAGGTAGAACTATCTTCCTTGGCGTTTCTCTTTCTTTTTATAAATCCTGCTGGCCTCTAGTTGCCACAGATGTTCCTCGAGAGCTCCAGCTAGTAGACTACTCTCCAAGCTCCCTCTGTCTTCTAGCCAACTCCTTTCCAAGGCAGTTAAGCTGTTAAGCAAAACCTTGTTCTCATCTCCCACATGTACATATCACCTTGCTTTTGGCTAAATCAAGAGGCGCATAGCCAGAGCACAGCCATACAAGTAGACAATCTTGATTAGTGCTTCAGTAACCTCATCTTTAATGTTTGCTACTCTGCCATTACAAATTATATATTGCCTCAGATTTCAAGTCATTGGCAAAATGTCAGAAATATTCAGCAACACTCAATCAGGAAAATATTCATCACTAAGACTCACAAATGTCCTCCCATTGACAAGTACATTGAGGTATGCCAGTAACCAGACCAGTTCGGAATTTATCCTTTTTCTGCTAACACTGGATACAGAATAGAATCATAGAGTTGCTTAGGTTGAAAAAGACCTTAAAGATCATCAAGTCCAACTGTTAACCTAGCATTGCCAAGTCCACCACTAAACCATGTCCCTAAGCAGGGACCTGCTCTAAGAAGGTTACTTTTGTTCTGAAGGTTTTGGTTGAAGACAAAAGTCCGATATTATATGGCATTCATGGACAAATGTCTCAGAGAAATGCAAGTGAACTGTATCACTTGGATGTCTTTTGTTCGTCAGATATATAATCTACAAAGAGACAAAATTAATATCACCAAGGCCATCAATGGGCAGAGTTGGTATGATAGTTTTTGTCCAAACCTTTGTGGACAGAGCTCTAAATTAACTGTTCCGTTAAACTGCTCAGCTGCCGAACTAGCCAATTTACAGTTTCCACTCACCATTTTAAATTCATTTACTATCACAAGCTTTACCTGTTACAGGCAGAGATTTGTTTAGCTGTTTGCAACCAATTAAATTTATTGGAAGCTTCTGTCATAGTCTTTTTCCTCAGATTTTTGCCAATTACAAAAGAGGTTTAAAAATCAGCAAACTCTAGAATAATGTAGCTAAGATTACACTCTGTGCTAATGAAATTGAACTAAAACAGCTTGGCATCAACTGTAACGATGATATGAAATAGGGCTACACAAATAATTGATCTCTCAGCTTGGTTGCTAACAAGAAAAAAGATTTTTTTGCCCCTAATTAGAATGATTATTGTTTTGGTTGTTGGTGATTTTTTTTTTTAATAAGACAAACAAGTTAGTTCTGTTTGCACTGAAATACACTGCTCTGTTTCCATGTTGATGATTTTAACCCATACAATGCAATTAAAATGCCATGAGCATTATTCAACAAAGAAAGGAAGGAGAAGTCGTTGATGCCTGATGCCCTTTCTCCCCTCTCCAGTCAGTTTTTGGAGGACTTAGTGGGAAATGTGGGAGCCTTTCTGCTGCATGCTGACGAGGATATCAATTGGGGTCTCCCCTTGACAAGGAAGACATAGCTAGAGCTGTCACTCAATCCCCACAGATGATTACAACATCCTGGTTCATCAGTACTGCCTCCTCCTTCCCCAAGGCTCTGAGCTGGGAAGGGACCATGTCCTGGTCTTGGCTGGGATTGAGTTAATTTTCTTACAAGGATGTGGAATAGTGCTGTGTTGTGCATTTAGGATGAGAATAACATTGATAACACACTAATACTTTAGTTGTTGCTAAGCAGTCAAGGACTTTTCAGCTTCTCATATTGGCCTGCCAACAAGAAGGCAGGGGGCACCCAAGAAGTGGGGAGGGCACACAGCTGGGACAACTGACCAAAGGGATTTTCCATACCATGTGACATCATGCTCAGCATGGAAAGCTGGGGGAAGAAGGAGGAAGAGGGGGGACATTTGGAGTTACAGCGTTTGTCTTCCCAAGTAACTGCTAAACGTGATGGAGTCCTGCTTTCCTGGAGATGGCTGAACACCTGCCTGCCAATGGGAAGCAGTGAATGGATTCCCTGCTTTGCTTTGTTTGTGTGAATGGCTTTTGCTTTATTTATTAAACTGCCTTTATCACAACGCATGAGTTCTCTCACTTTTACTCTTCTGATTCTCCCCCCTGTCCCAGAGGGGGAGTTGGGGAGTGCAGGACGGGGGGTGAGGGAGTGGCTGTGTGGTGCTTAGTTGCCAGCTGGGGTTAAACCACAACAGACTGTTTTGCTACCTCGGCACTTCTTTGTGTTTTCTGCTCTAATTTCTAGGATGCTCTGTTAGGGATCAATAACCTCTGAACTGGATGAAGGACTGTGAAGTGACGGGCTATGGCACATCTCCAGCTCAGGCAATTATTACCAGCTGGCATAGGTGTGTACGGGGGAGGAGAGGAAGCTTTTCCAAGGTGAAAAGCAGCACATCAGGGCTTTCCACAACGTCTCACAGAGCAGCCTGGACCTCTAACTCTTTTTTTCTTTTGTGTTTGTTTGTCCAGTGATTTGAGTCATGGATCCATCATGAGTCAGTTTCCCAAACATCTCAGGTCGAGGTTATCATTGAATCATAGCCATTGTGAAATGGTTTGTCTCACTTTTTATGCAGCATTTTTCTTTCCTACTGTTGTTTGTATTATCGCCTGAGTGTTGCAAGCAAGCCTTACAATACAGAAACCATTTAACTTTCCCACCTCTCAGTGCACAGAAATAGTTCTGCCTCCCCTCATCCCCATGCTTGGAGCATTAACATACAGCTCATTCAAGACTGACAGCTTCCCATTTTAAGGCAGGGAGTACTGCAGAGGTGGTAGAAATGTACAGTGCTGCAGTTAGGAGGGGAGGAATACAGGCAGTGCAAGCTAATCCCTGCAAGACAAATATTCTGGCATCACAATCCTTAATGTTGTCTTAGATGGCATTTGAAAACGAAATAAAATGATTGGGGGAAGAAAAGAGGGTGAATCGTTCCTCCCACCTTCCCTGTGCTACCTCTTACTCCTCAGCCTACCCCTTGAAAAATGCCCTTACCTAAGCAGAAACGCCACAAGGAAACTTCCAGAAGTCAAAATCAATTTGCAGCCTGCAGCAGGGCAAAACCGGAGTGCCCTGGCTTCCGTGCCCTGGTTTCGCCTTATCAAACGGTCTTTGCACAGAGTCCTCTCATCGCTTTTGTTTTGCAACTGGGTAATTAAGCCCGCATAATAATGCAGGAGTAGGTATGCAAACTATCCAGCGCCTCTTTAGAAAGAGAACGGGCTTATCTCTGCCGTATCTACTCTAAGGGCAGGCAATAGAGTTTCAGTGGTAGCCAAGAGGTATTTTCCGTCTCATCCTGGCATCAACTGTGAGGCATTTTTATCATCACAGTTCAGGGTTCAAGACTTTAAAGTATGTTTAAGAAGGAAGATAAGAAACGTGCAACATCCACACCTGCAACTCTCTGTAATTCAACTGTTATAAGAATATGTGTGTTTAGGAGTTGAAACCAGCATCAGGGAGATTTAGCTCCTATGAAGACCTTTAACACAGGGTACTGACATTTTGTGTTAACAGACACTAAGCTTCCAAAGGAAAAAGCAAAGTGCAGACGTGCCAACCCACCTGTACATGGAAAACGACTTTGAACAGCAAACTGTCACAAAAAAAAATCACCCTAAATCAGGAGGAAAATAGTTGTCTTGATTAAGCATTTACACATATTAAGGGTGAATACTGGTCTCTGGTTTAATGCATTCTCCCTGTCACTATTATTCTGTACTACTGAAATTACTTTGCTCCTTTATCTTTTATATGTGCATGTATTACCAATGAATAGCTCTGCCCTCAGCACATTTTCTTCAGTAGAGCTCAAAATATTTGATCAAATTAGATTGGTTTCTATGTTCTCATTTTATGTGTAAGGAAACAGAGACAGAAGGAAGGGATTACCTCCAGATCTCTCAGCAAATCAGCAGCAAACTTGAAAGAGGGCTCTCGGTCACTTAGCTGTACCCCAGCACTAGCCAGGCAGTCAACCCAACGCTGCCTCAGCCCCACACCTGGTTGGAGACACCTCTGCCTGTTTGCCCACCCTGGGGAAAGGGCCACCGCATGGGCGACAGTGCAGTCCTTTCCCAGGCTCCCATCAACCTCATCTAACAGCAACAGCCCACAGCTGAAAAAGCCAAATATTAGTCTTTGGAAGCAATATCTTTTAAAGGGTAGAGAGAACAGATGTCCATGTGTTACAATTCTAATATAAATATCAAGCCCATTGCTTCTGTTGCCAGGCGTTTGGATTGTGACTTCAGTTTTCCCACAAAGGGAATGCAAAAGCAAAGCACAGATGGGGAAATACTAGTTAAACTACAGAAAAAAAAAAAAGTTATTGCTTTTTTTTCTGCAAAAAGAAACAGCATTTCTAGAAAACACAAATGTAGTTAAAAGCTAACTGACAAGTATCTTTTTTATATTCAAATGGAGTTCTGGATCAAATTTGTAATTAGGATTTTAAAGGATGCAAAGTCAAGGCAGCAATCCTTCTGGCTTCTGCAAGACTACCTACTTTTTTTTAAAAAAAAAAATCAAAATATA
>KZ505796.1:763658-793983 GCA_002844005.1 Limosa lapponica baueri | reverse complement strand
AAAAAAAAAAAAAAAAAAGAAAAAGGAAAACAACATACTAGGTACCTGTGGGTCACATTTACTGCTAAAATTATCACTCCTTTTTAACTCTTCCAGCCATAAGATAGGGTCAATCCTGTCAGGTCCCAGGAGCACTGACAAGCATTTATTTCTGTTATCTGCCTTTCCTCCCTACCCTGGTCCCTCTCCTCCCCCTAGCCCCCTGCTCTTTTCAGGCCCAGGGACACAATTTTGATTTGTCCAGGCCTCCAGGCTTGTCCCAAACAGTACTATGTGTATGCCAGTGCCTGGCCCTTGGCCCTGCTGCCCTGACCAGGCTCTCTGGGCATCACCTTGGGGCCATTGAAGGACCCCACCACTGCCCCCAGGCTCAGGATCCCCCTCACATTGCAGCATCCCTGTTCCTGTTGCACCCTCAGAGCAAGGTCACTGGTCCTCTCTGTGCCTTCCACCAGGTCACCGCATCAGGAGCAGACCATCGGTGGAGAGGGACACAGTTAGATTTACTTCTTCAGGAAGCCCACTTCACTCTCTGGAACACCACACATTAATGGAGATAACTTACTCATCTAGCTGAGTAGGGTAGCCTATCTATGAAAAAATACTTTTTACTCTTCTGTCACATCAGCCACAACTGATACCACTCTCAGCACATGGTTTTGTTCTGCTTCCAAAATACTCCCAACCGCCTGTCATTTCACACTCTTCTGCTTTCATCTTCCTCATCCTCCCTATTATTTCTTCTGCATCTGATGTCTTGTCTTCTTCCTCTAGAAAGAAGTACAGCCAAATTGCATAAGCCTAATGCATACATCCCAACTTCAGACACCCCAAGATGCCTGTCATGATATCTTGCTTCTGGTATTCCTCTTCCTCACCACCCTGCTCAGCCCCCTGATGCTCTTTAGATTTCTAAGTCTTCAGACAAGAGCTATCTTACTATCATTTTTTCCCTGATGTAATGTCAAAGGACAACTATCTTGCCAAGTTATTAATGGCAATTATTACAATAAGAAATTCACAAATAATTATTTTTCAACTAAATTAAATATCTAAAGTAAGAGCAAGTACAAGTGATTAATGCCTAAGAGCTGTCAGATCCCTACAATTAATACCCTATTCAAAGCTACAGGAAAAGTATCTGAAGCAACACTGAATTCCAGATTTTTATTTTTTTTTATTACTATTTTTCATTGCAGAATTGGAGAGAGGAAATATCACACAAGAATGACTGACTCCAAGGTTTCTATGTGCATTCATTACCCAAAACCTGAAACTTCAAAAACCTTATTGCAGATTTACTGACCACATTAGAAAACAACAGTCAGTTTTCATTTCCATTTTGGTCAATTTGTGGGAAAAATCAAAGCAATAAAACCACACAACTCTGCTGCAATCAAATCTACTTTATTTTTCCCATTTTCTGTTCCCTTCACCATGTTTAAAGCAAGAAAAAGCTTTCAAGCCAAGGCTTCAACAGGCACACCCAACCATGAAAGACAAATACTTCTTTCATCAGCAATATATTGATGAGAAAACAAATCTATTATTATATGTCTCCTGCTAAGATGAGCTTAAAGCAATATTTTCATCACAACTGCACACAAGCTCTAAACTGCCAAGGAAGTGGGACCAAAAGCAGCAGCAGACAGGACCTTCCATCTTACGACAAATAGTTAATCCCCAATGAAAAAACATTTGTTCAAAATCACATTTTTTATTTTGTCCATAGAAGACTTAATAAAAAAGTGTTTCAGAGGTTGGTCTTTGCTGAAGGTGCAGCAAGACAAGTAAACTGAGTTAATAAGAAAGCTCCATGGGCAAGGTCGTCCCTACTCGGCAATCTTTACTGTCCTGTTTCACAGTTAAGGCTGTGGAGCTGCACCAGATGGGATGGAAATTTCCCCCCTGGGATTAGAGACATTTGCTCATCAGATGTTTGTGCCAGCACAGAAGAAGCTGCGCCAAGGAAAGACACCATGAGCATTTAATTCTAGCTGCAGTGTTTGACTCAAGTGCAGGCTGCATTTCTTTACCCTCCTGTAAGTGCTGCTTGGCAGCACCGTAAGGGCTTGCAAATTAGGTGTATACTTCCTGTTACAGGTTGTCTTAATTTTCACCCCCATCTTTCTGGGCTGGAATCTCAAGCATTGAAAGAGCATTTAAGAGGAGGAGCTGGGATCCCAGCTTCTAAGCGTCATCCTTGTTATTTGCTTTTCTATACAGAAGCTAGAACCACAGAATACCTCAAGTTAGAAGGCACTCATAAGAATCATCAAATGCAACTACATTTGATATCTCCTTTTGATAGATTCAATGCATGTATACATGTATTGGTATACAAAGAGTTAAGCACATAGTAAAATAAGCTATCTAAATGTTTTTTCCATCTGCAGGGAGCTCCTCTGGCTAGACAGTGCTGGCTAAAGTTGGAAAATCCACATACCAGGAAGAAACTAAGCAAGTGTATTGAAGAGAAATGCTAAAAGCATAGCTTTTATAATTAAGATGTTATAAAGGAAACCAAAATCCTTCAGAGATACCAGAAATACTTAAAACCCCAGTGCTGTTAATCTGCTAGTCAACTCTCAACAGAGAATTTTCCTGTCGGCCAGGTTTAAAGGCGTGGGCTCCAGACAAATTGATTGCTCATAAAAAGAATATCACTTACATCAGAACTTTTGCTGTATGCTGAGCTTTGACAGGTTGGAGAATGATGTCCCCCACAGAGCCAAACCAAGTGTAAGCACAAAGCCCATATGGCTGAGTTGCATTGTTCTCTTTCTCACATCTTACAAGCAAAACCTCCTTTCTCTCAACAGATAATTTCCAAGCTCAGGTTTGCTAAGATTTTTAAGCTATAATCCATCACTAAACAGAAAGCAACCCTGTAAGACCTACCATCTCCAGCGTTACTAGAGGTTCCTTCCACTCACAAACAGCAAACTGATACTTGGACTCAAAAGACATCCTTCAGGTCACATCTTTTTAATGAAAATGTGGCATTCTGCAAAAATTATTATACTCAGTCTCACACTTTTCACCTGCTTATTGTTCAGTTTGTAGGCTTGTTAGCATGAGGACTTCCTACAGGCTTTATAGCCTGCTAAAACTCCCAGTATGCATTATAGCCTTTACATATTAGAGCTGTGTCACACAATTACTAACAGAACATGGAAGGGTAATTTACTGACAAATGACTGTAATTGAACACACACATTCTACTAACAATGTTCTAACAGAAAAATACATTATATATTACACAGAAATATACCAAATTTTAAGAAGTGACTGAAGGCAGCAAGGCAGAGTTAAGAACACCTATTAATTATAGATATTCCAGACAGACTCCTTCCTGGTTTGTTTTTTAACTTTCATTAATGTAGACTCCACAGCTGTGCCACTGCATGCCACCTTCGCTGAGTCTTTGCTGTCTTTATCATTAGCAAGCTTTACTCAAGTCCACCCTGAATCTCCTGTGGTGCAGTATACTCTCCCACATATCAACTAAGGACACGAAGAAAAGATTATATATCCCTTTATATGGCAATATCCTCTTCCGTATTTGAAGACTACTGTTATGTTCCCTCTCAGTCTATTTTTCGAGGAGCTTGTGGGTGATCACAAGTTTCCTAGACCTTGTCCTCTCATTTTCCTCCTTAAGACTCCCTTCAATTGATCCTTCTCTTTCTAAACGTGTAATATTCAAATCTGGACTTAGTATTCTTTCTGCAGAGTAAACAGGGAGATGAGCTAACATCAAACTTCTTTATAGATAATACTTCTGGTTACGCCATTGAGTATTGCACCTTTGTTGCAATCAGTGCAAGTGAAGACACAACAGATCTGCATAACCTGAAATCAGATCTCACATTATAAAGAGGTAGATTAAAAAGGACTCTTGGTATTTCAACAAGCTGATTCATTAATGTTATCTCTTTGTGTTGGAGAGAGATGACTTCCAACAGTGAAGACTTCCCAAATTTTGTTCCCACTGGTTGTCACACTGTTAGTATGGAGTTATAAGATGTACATTTGATTTTTTAATACTGTGTTCAGCAACTAATTTGAAAGGAAATCCATGTCTTCAAGAATATCTCTGATTTAACACATCCCCAGAGGTCTCCAAGAATCACAGCTATTGCTTATTTGGCATCTTTCTCTTCAGAAAATGAGGCGAGAAAGGGGAGCAGCCACAGAGCTGCTAAGCAAAGTGGATTCTATTAAAACAACACAATAGTAATTGCCGGAGGAGTAACAATTGAACTGCAGATAACCAAACTACCTATGTATCACAGTCCAGAAGAAGTGAATCATAAAAAATTGACAAAGAGCAGAACAGATATCCTCACTTGATCCAGCTTCTCAACAAAAGACCAAGAGGTCTAAAAATATCAAAGCAACTTCTATAAAGAACGTCAAAGGCTTTTCTGCTAATCTATTCCCACCCACCCAGTAGTTACAGCTTCCCCTGTCTTCTTGCAGAATTTGCTACTGAACTCAAATAGATGACACAACTTCACAGTGATTACACTGGCACAATGTGCCAGTTTCCCTCTGTCCCCTCACCGATGTGCCCAGTAACTGTCATCTGCTGTAATTTAAAGCCAAGGGTCATCCACATAGTGGAGTGCACTTAATTTCATGTCTTCCAAAACATCATTAGAACATAATCAGTCATCATTTCCAAATAAATCAATGACAACTCCAGGCTGAAGAATTAATGCTATACTTTATGCCTAACTGTCTCCATCTAAAATAAATTTTCTTTCTCCAAGAAACTGTTCGCAGGAGGAATATATACCTATGTTACACCAGCCTTCAAGTAGTACCAAGCTCATTTATTGTTGTTAGATTTTCCTTTATATTTCCTCATCACGTTAAACTCCTTCCCCTTGCTCAAATTCACTAGACAGATTATCACAAACCAAAGATTTAAGATATAAACCCCAAAATCATTATGAGAATATATACTGACTTTTCACTTTGGAGCAGAGGCATGGTTTTTTGTTTCCTGGTTTTTATGTTTGTTTCAATCATTCATCTCATCTGGGTACAGAAGAATCATTCAATGTCTACCTATAAATTCTAACAAATTTGTGAATAATTCATGCAGTGAAGGAGGCCAAATTACCACCTACCTGCACCTGTGGATGCCAAAGGATTAATAATCATTTATAAGGTCCCTTTTCTCTTAAACTGCATTCCTGTAGCACCAAATAACACACTCGATCAGCATGGCTGTCAACTTTGGAAAGCAAAACAGATGCATCACTGGAAGGTGAAAGTTCTTTTTCTAGATTAAAGAAAATTCATGAGGAGGCCATTCTGTAGATCATCTCATCCCAGACTTTGAGGTCAGCACTTCATTTCACAGCAGAAGAGCACGCATTTACCTCATAGCTCTGACCTGAGAGTCCGTCTCTGCATTAGGGGAAAAACAAACAAGTAAACAAAAAAATTACAACTCACTCATGTCATGGAGCTCAGTACAAGGTAATAGGAAATCTGGATTTTCTTTTTTGTTACCAGTTGGTGAAGTGGGTCTGTCTGACCCTCTTCCACACATGCTGAACAAAGATTTTTGCTGTGCAGCACAAGGAAGTGCCTGCTCCTGCTGCTAGACCAGATCAATTCCTTCGTGCCTCAGATAAACGCCTGTTTTGTAGGCAAAGAGGAAAATCTTTTATCCTAGCAGCCCTCCTCCTCCAAGAGCAGAGCCTAAAGTGTTGTCACCTTTGTGTCTGTGGTGCTTAGGTCACCCCAGCATGCAGGGTGCTGGGAGCTGCATGATGCAGAGCTCTATCACAGCACAAGGGTCTTTGCTGGGTTTTTGTACGAATCACCATTATTCCCATATGCCCCAGTAATGCAAATGTTGTATTTAATCCAGAGTTGCTCCCTTTTGCAGGCTCAGCGTTAAGAAGTGCACAGGGATACCTCCACACCTCCTGAGGGGACACTGGCATCCCCCTTAGAGAAACAATGCTCCTGGGGTCTCCTTGCCCTGCCCTGCCCCAAGCTCCCTGCCCCTGCAGCCAAGAGGGGCTCTCAGCCCTACTCCCACCAGCTCCCCAAAGAGGCAGACCCAGCTCAGCACTTGGAGCTGCTGCACCAGTCCCTCCTCCCACATCTCATCCTTCCTCTGTGTGAAGGGCTCCTGGCTCAAGACAATAACATGGGAAAGGCCCAGGGATGCTCCCTGCAACACTGTGGCACCGGATTTATCCCACCTCAGCCCACCACATGTCCCTGGAACCAAGCCACTGCTGGACAGCTGAGCATTGTCCTCCAGGTCACTCCCAGATGCACATGTTGCTTGTCCAAGAGAAGCAGTGGGGTCTTTTACATCCTGCCCAATGTGCTGCTTGAGAAGAGACCACTGATGTCTGGAGCATGAGGTCTGAAGCAATCGTCATGAAGAACATGATCTAAACTTGTTCCCTCCACACTGGCATGCTGTGGAAGAGCCACAGGAGTTTTCTGTACTATTTTCAATCTCATTTCTCTTCCTGCTTGGCAGCTAGGTCACAGCTTGCTGTTATGCCTCTGGTTTTGCTAACCTTTACCAAAAGCTTGAAGCTGTGAACACTACTGCATTGCCATGTGGTTCGTATCACTGGTAACATGAACAATATTTTCCTGGGGTGAACATGGAAAATTCAGATTGAGCAAATCAAGTAATTTAACATTTCTCCACCCCCCCTAGAATTTTTCAAAAGAAACTGAAATGATTACATACACACAAAAAAAACTTTCCTCATGTTACCATGAGGAAGAAAAAGAAAATTTTTAGTTTTAGTTTAACACTTATAAAAACTGCTAAGATTTTTGAGAGACAATATGAAATATATTCTGTTTAACTACAAGCATCAAAAAAGTGTCCAAGTGTTTATGCAAGTTACAGTCCCAAATTTACCTTTTTCATTTACCAGCAAATACATTCTCATTAGTCTTCAGGTTATTTATGTTTAGTTGTTTACTTTTGCCCCGTTTGAGGTTTTTTGTTGTTGTTGGGTTTTCTAAAGTTTATACTCTATGGATGAAACACTATTCAAATTCGAGATCAGATATTGAGAATATAAGGAGTAATTAGTTTCCAAATATTTCCAAGGTAAACAAGCGACCTTTCACCCCCTTTGGCCTTAAGTAACAATCATCAGTTTCCATTAAGTGTCCCAGAGAAAGCCAGTAAAGCTATATGGCATAAAATTCGCTTCTCTCAGAAGCCTAAGGCATTATATTACATCAAAATAACACATCAGTCTTTGATGGCTCCTTAGGAATCATCACAATACATAGCAATAAATTGTTTGACATAATTGTTTACTCAGTAATTTCAGGTGCCAGCACCAGGTAAAGATAAATATGTATGACCTAAACCGTCCTAAAATATCATGGCTACCGGAAACTGTTTAAAATAGTGCTTTCATGAGAAAGATGCACGGTCTGGAGGTGGAGTACTTCTCAAGGAGGTCATAAACAACATGTACTGTGCTGGATTGAGTCTCCTTCACATCTCCTTACTGTCTTATTTCAGTGTTGCACCTAATCTGTCAGTTGGCTTTGATTAAATTTGTAGCTGGCTCGTGTTGATGCCAACTTCATGGCAATTTCCCAATTCCATCACATTGCAGAAATTATCCAGCTGGAAAAAACTTACCAAGAATAAACTGGGAATGTTAAAGAATCAGACCTTTAATGCCTCGCCTCCCTGCAAACGGTATGAAGCAAATCAACTGTGAACTAAACTAAGAGTAGAAATTGGCATGAATTACGCAAGCTATCTCAACTGAACACTTTTTTCCCCCTCATCATATCCCTGCTTTACCTAACACAGGAAAATTCTTTCAGACAGCTGTTATTTTTTTTGGCTTCTTTCATACATCACCAGGAACACCTCCCACTGGGTTTCTCAGGAGATTGCTAAAATAACACAAGTAATACAGTGCAAGTATTCTGTCATTAGTCATGGGGACGAATATCGTTCTGGCTTTGTCTGTTTCTCTCTGTGATTTCTTTCAGTGCATCAAGCACAGTCCTTTGTTTGTTGCCTGTGAACACACTCGTCATTCTTCAATCTTTGTAATACCTATGTGACAAGTTATTACACTCAAAGTCTAATTATGGGCAAAAGGGGAAACGCTTCATTTGGAAAGCCAAGAATTTATTGTTAGACTAATTAAAGTCTCAACAGCCTAACTGAAATACAATAAACTTATTACAGAGCAGTTACAATGATACTAACCTTTGGAGTCCAAATTATCTAAACAGTACAATGCACAACTCAGTGACACAGTCAAATATTGCCATACAAAAGTGTTCTCTGGTATTATGCTCTGCCTTACCCTGCCCCTTTGGTTCTCAAGTGTGACAGTAAGTCAGCCTTAAGGCTCAGCTGGGGGGGGAACTGATGCAACAAGTTGTTAGCAACCCCAGCCCCTTGCTAGGAGGAGCAACATGTTCATGATGGGGTTTCCTCCTCCCCTTTGCTGAGGAGGATGTTGTCAATGGTTTCTTCCTTTTCCCTCCAGGGCCCACATTTGAGTATTTTCATACATTTTCTAACACAATTTTACCCTTTAATCTTTCTTCACTGATTTGCAATTTGTTATTACATCCAGATTTGCTATAGGTAAGAAACTATCTCTCTACACAAGTTTGATACCTGATCCTTTTCTCTTTGTTACCACTAAAACTGTTTTTGTCCAACTCTGCAGTTCTTTAACTGAGCATGGTTAAGCTGGCAATAGCCCTAAGGCCTCCAGTATTATCCTTTGCCCCTTCTGTTATTGTCCCATGCCTCTACTCCTCTACACCACATCCTGTGACTTCTTTGGTGTCCTTTACTGTTATACTACACCTGTATTACCCCACGTTACATTATGCTATGGCCATAAATGTTTCATTATAGTAACTACGTGTTACAATTGCCTGTATAAAATTATGGTAATTCCTCATGCTTATGCAAAATGAAGCAAGAGCTTCATAAGAAATTAGGCAATAGCCTCCTCATCATTTAAAAAAAAAAAAAAAGAAGTTATTGCAGTTAAACCAACAAAACTAAAGCTCTAGACTGGCTAAGACAAATTCAGGCAAAACCTAATAAGAATCAGTCCTAGAGCCTTACAAAGTGGTTAAACTTACAAAGTAAGTGGGTTACAGGGCTAAAATGACCAAGAGACCCCACTCTCTCCAAAGCATCAAAACACAAGTCTCAGTGTCCTCAAGTTTTGTGCACAGCTGCAGCCATTGAAAAATAGCATGCACTTCTCTATGTTGCTTGCAGTCCCATAAGACCAATTAGATTCCTTCAAGGCAAGGCAAATGCTTGGGAGGTAATTAAAAGATGATTTAGGAAGAAAAACCCACAACCGCCACATATCCAGCTATAAACGGGTACAAAGGCACCAGGTTCCTTAATTAGCAACATTTGCTCCAGAGAATCATCGGGTTTGTTTTTGTTTCTACAAATGTAGATCTGATTGAAAGTGATGGAGATCATGAGTTTAGCAGCTGGAAACGGGGAAATCGTTCAACTCCTCAAAAGTAGGTGGTCCAGAAACACCAAGTACAAGCCAGTCAGATGTATGCTATTCCTAGCTGCGCACCTACTACACTTGTTTGTGAGCCAATTACATATTTTTTTTTCTGCTGATAGCTGGATTCAAGACCTTGAAAGTTTATCGATGCATTTATCATTTGTGCTCATTATGACAAGGTTTCTTCTACTTAAGTTTTATCACCTCATTGCGGCCTCACTTTACATAAGTTTGCAGCCAAATTTCAGTCAAAAATTGTCATCAGTTCTGCTGAAATACGCTATGAAAAACTAAACTTCAGCTAAAGTAGAGCACAAAATAAGCCTATGCCTCTTTTCAAGCATCCCCTCGATGCCCATCTTCAAGTATGAGTGGGAGGAGAAACTGCCGGTCCACTTTCTTCTGCCGAATACAATGCTTTATGGATAGTATCTGAAGTCTGGAAAGTACTTGCAGATTTTTCTGTCTTTTGCCTAGACTAACTGGATTTCACAGAGGCTAAATATAGTGGATTTTAATCTACCAGGCTGTGAAAAAATCAGTCAAGTCCTGACAGCATAAACCAAATGAAATTTTTTTTTTTTTTCCCCAAGTATAATGTAGTTTAGAGAAACAGATGTTACCACCTTCTGGCAGAGAAAAAAGCCACATTTTCAGGCAAAACAGTCCCTTAATACATATTGAAAAGCCTGCACAGCAGAATACTTGATGCAATCCAGAATAGTCCAATTTGTGAAAGCAAGTAATTGCCTAAAGCTATCTTTTGAGACCTCCAACGAAAGAAGAAAGCCATTGAAGAACACACCCTTCTATGCCCAGCAGGGTCTGCAGTGTTACATCCTCATTATGCCAAGCACCACACAGAGTGCAGCTTGTAGAAGACTGAATATAGTAAGGAGTTCCTCTACTGTTAAATATATTAACAAACCCAGAACAGTCATTCTGTTTTGAGCTAAACCACCTTAATCCAAATTCTACTTGAACCTGTTTTCATTCAAGATTCCATGTCTGACACAACCCAACTTCATTTTCACAGAATTGTTGAGGTGGGAAGGAGGCTCTAGAGATCATCTATTCGCATCCTGCTCAAGGTCATCTAGAGCAGGTTGCAAAGGACTGTGTCCAGTCAGGCTTTGAATATTTCCACGAATGGTGACTACTCAACTTCTCTGAGCAGCCTGTGCCAGTGCTCAGTCACCCACCCAGCAAAAAAGTGTTTTCTTATGGAACTGGATGGAATTTTCTGTGTTTCAGTTTGTGCCTACTGCGTCTTGTCTTACCACTAGGCACCACTGAGGAGTTTTGCTCTGTCTTCTTTACTCCACCCATCAGATGCAGGAAAGTGGGTTCTCATTTCTGTGAGCATGTGCAGGGATCATCTATGTTCAGAAGATTTGTAAATGTCCCATTGGACCAATGCATGGGTGGGTTAGCAATGCTACAGTTGACGTTCACTGATTGTCCTTGAGTAACTTTCCTCCAATGAGTGTCAGGGAGCCATTGGAAAGCTCTTCAGCACAACTAACTGGCTAAGCCTCCCTTATAGCTGGCACACTACTCGCATAGACTTCTGTATAAGCTGCTGTTTCCAGTGAGCCTGAGAACACCTGGCTGCCAGCATGCTTGGTCTGTGTGCAACGACGTAACCTCTTGATCCAGAAGCCAAGAACATGTCTTGAAATTTCCAACAGCAATTGAAGCCACCTTGAACCTTGGCCTAGGAACCCCCAAGGGCCTGCATTTCAGCCAATAACTTCCCTGGCTGGTATGGCCTTATGCCTACACTATGCTTATTTCCCTTGCTTCAGGGTCAGATACAACACCTGGCTGACAACATCCATTGCAGACAAAGGACAAAAAGTAGGATTACTCACATTTGACAATGCACTTCCATCGCTTCTTCAACCTTAAGAACCTTTGAGTTCTTGCCAAGTTAGTTCTCTTTTCATTTTTATACAAGTCTTTGCTGATTCACGGAGGTGGAAGAGGAAAGTAATGAAGGAAACACACATGTTGCAATATGAAAGAGTGGATTTTAGTGTAAATAGCCCAGCTGGAAAAAGCAAACAACAGAAACTTTATGAAACAGTTTGATCTTAAGTTTCCAATTGAGCTGTGTCACCCTCCCACACATAGACAATACTCACCCTCCAAGACTGCTTGCAACCAAGCTGCAATCCATCACATGCCATGAGGTCCTGAGTCCATGTCGCATGACCCATGTGCACAGTAGTCAACAGCAGACCTTTTTTCAGTATATCTCAGAGAAAAAAACCCCTGTGCTTTCTCTGCATGCTGGTTGTGCTGAGCCAGAAGCAAGCAAGGTGGAGCATTTTAGAGTGGCTTCCTGCTGATGAGCTAACATTTCCAAAGTGGGCTCAGGCAGATGCAGCTATAAAAGTACTGTAATTCCAATTCATTGGCCCCTAGTGGAAATGAAGCAATGAATAAGACAGCTGCTTAACAGTGATCCAAGAAAGAAAATTATGATTAACATTTGTTTTATTGCCTTAACATCTTCCTTTTTTCTTTATGTAAGGTGATGTGTGCTGAATGTAACATTCAAAGAAAGTGTTTTAGTACTATTTTTTTCTTCCTTCTATCTACAAAGCCAAACATCATCTACATCAAACAAATATGCTTCTGACCTACTGAAGCATGTGGCTATCCAATTAGCATGTTTTCTCTCCCTTCAGTGGAGCTCTGGTGTTGAAATTATCACACTTTCCTCCACCCACAAGTCCTTTGAACCTTTAAATCCATATGACATCCAAAATAATTCCTCCATGGTCCAAAACAATTTGGTAAAAGTTGTCATCATTCCTCATCTCCCTCATATAATCCAGTGGTTTGAACAACATGCTATGAAATAGCTACAATAAACCATTGACCTACTTGGTGTGTAACCGGTGGGCTGAGCAAAGAAACCTCCCATGGCTTTAGTGCCTAGGGTCTTGCTTCAATGGCTGTTTACAGTCACATGTATAATTTTTTCAGTACATTAGTCATTATGCAGCCAGCTAATTGTACTCCATGACATCCTCCAGAGCACCCACCTTCATGTAACTGAGTCATGCTGCTGTGCAGAAGTCAGTGCACAGAGACACACTCTTTCCGGAGGCAGGCTCACTTCTGACTCTTCTGGGATCCTGCCTAAATTCTTCAGCTGCTATAGCTGAGGAAAGAAAGGCTTGGAAAGACCACTCTCCAGCAGTAGAAATGGAGGCACAAATTCAGGCAAGCCCCATTCTCTAAATGAGGCTTAGAGGGATGCAACTCTTTCTTCTAGAGCTAAAAGGATCATTGTTCTGTCAAACACTTCTCTTAGGAGTGTCTTCCTTTAAGCACAAGGGTTGCTCTGAGCTCTCTCTGAGACAGGCTGCACGAATCCTGGGCCCATGCTAGATAACCTGAGCTAACACATGCTCACAGCAAAGTTTGTCCACAACCACATACTTCTCTTGCAGTCATATAAGCAAAAGTGTGAAGCTACTGTTTGGCAATATTTTTACTTGCCAAGACAGTTTCAGATATAGACACTTAATAGGAACATTATCATATTTTGCAAAGTTTTTAGTATGTTCTCTCCTCCATTTCTCATGTACTTTTAAAAGCTCTAAATCTACATAGAAACTAACCTTCTGCATTACTTTGTTGTTCTTTACAAAGCTGTTGGATATTGACACCCCTTCAAGAATTTGAAATAGAAGTATTTACATGGCTGTGTGCCTTGTGAAATTCATTACAGCTGCAGGGCACTTGGGGTATACCTGATTCTTCTCTCCCCCCCCTTATTACACTTATACAACTTATACAACTATCAGCCGAGTAACTTACCCAAGGAATAAAGGAGGGAACTTGAGAGCTGAAGGCATGACTCCAAAACAGAGCTGTAAGATACCTGACATTTTTTGTAGATAAGGATCTAAAAGGGCACTCCTAATGAATCAAACCAACAGGATGTAATAACTCGTAGAAGGTGCAAACTGAGATTAATCCAATAAAGAATACCTTATGATTTGAGCAGTTTTCATTTTTTTAATTATGATTTTAAAAAGCAGGATATATAAAAAGCACTGAAAAACCCATACTCACACAATGGGGGTTGGTAAATCACCAAACATATCAGAAGCAGATCTTGTCTTGAAAAGAAAAAGAATTCCTGAAATGAGGTTTCTCTTCATTATTCATATGGCATCTAGAATGCTGTCTCTATTGCAATAGTGCTGAGGGTCAACAGACAGGAAGAGCATCCAAAGGAACTATGCAATTAACTTTCAGGGCCATTTATTCACTCTGAGTTTCAAGAAAAAGGTTTCCACATAAAGTCCTTAGCATTTTTGTAAAACATATAAAAGAACTGGCCCCAAAGGCATCATCTGGATCCACACAACCCCCTTACTTAAAATATCAGCAGATGAGGCAAATTAAATAGATACAGCCCTTTTAGGTATATTGATTCCCCTAATGTTTGGTCAGGTTGGCAAATAGTGGTTTTGTTAGAGGAAGCTGTGCGTTTCCATGTTCTAGCCTCTTTGATCCACAAATACACCATTAACATCAGTTACGGTCCTTCCAGACATGCCCTACCCCCTGCGTGTTTACCAGCTGGCCCAGCAGTTCAGCTGCTCCTTCTCTTTTAACCAACTTGGATTTTGTTTCTTCCAGGCTTCTCCCTTGAATTTTTGCAGCTGGCATTTCTTTCTTCCTGGTTAGCAAGAGGCTGTCAGGTGGTGTGCAGCAGGTCCACCAGCAGCCTCTGTCACCTGACTGTGACCTACAACAGCTGACTAAGACATCTGTGTACCTGGGCCTTGTCCCTCTGCCACTCTAGGGAGCTGCTGTCCAGATGCAGAGCCCCTTTTGAACATCTAAACCACGCCAAAGCCAATGAGTCTTCCTACAAACTACTCTTGGCTCTACCGTGATACATACTCTGAGGTTGAAAAGTCTCAGGAGGGAGCCTTCATGCCCCCTTCTACTAATGGAAAAATGAAAAAGGGGAAGACGACGAAAAAAAAGCAGACATTTAAGAATCTGATCTGACTTTTCACAGCAAAAATAAAACTTCTCATGCAGTAAATACCCTGGCACTAGTGTGCATTTTACAGGTAAAAGAATGCTTGAGTAAAAAGTTTCCAAGTTATTTGTCAAATCAATCACTGCAAGGTGCAACAACAGGGTTTTACTGACATTTTCATATTGCAAACAATTTTTGTTATTTTTCCTCATTTATTCCAACAGCTGTGCTAGCAATGCCCTTGGTAATAGACTTCAGATTCTCCAATTTCTTTGTATCTGCTATATTTAGATTTGTTGCTCAAACCTCTTGATCTGACTATTGGCGTGATTCGCCAATTGTTGGCAGCATATTATTATAACTAATCAGCATCTTACAATTAGGGACAATGGCATCTGAATAGAATTAGTTGACTGGAATCTTTTTTTGAGCCAGTCAGCAGCGGCCATTAGAAAAAAAGCCTTCCCACTTCTAATTTTATGGTATTGATCCAAAAATGCTAGAGATAAAACGCTGCTGGAAAACTTCCTGAAGATTATGTCAATACATGCTGAGTATTAATATAATCATTTTTAAGAAGCCAGACACAATGATTCATCCCTTTTAACATGTGCCTGGACTTTGGAATTACCTGTTACGGTTTTCATGTCATTATTTACACTAACCAAAAAGTTTATATTTCTCTCAAAAAATTGGTTCTAAGGTTTAACAGGAAAATTCATCCTGGCCTGAGTAACAGTTCTCTGCGTAGTTTCTTTAAGTGTCCAGATCTACTTGACTTTGTAACCACACAGGCAACTGCAACTATGAACTTTGAGATCTGCATTTTTTTCAAGTTCCCCTATGTTGCAATTTGTTCCTGATATAGCTTCTCAACAGAGATCAGTCAAAGCAGTCTCTGAGCTTGGCTGCCTTGGGTGCCTGTGCCCAACATAGCCTGTGAGGAGATTAAAGTGACACACTACACCCGTGGAAGCTGTGGCATTTAGGGAGGGGCAACAGCCTGCAGCTTTGGTCACGCTCTGAACTCAGGTTAGCCGGGAGCCCTGCCTTCCTTTAGAGGCAACACACTGCTCGTTAGCTGCTGAGTGGCATTTTGCCTCCAAGAGCCAAGCTTTCAGCTTCCAGTGTGGTTTATGGGCAAGTTTCACCTATAATTTGGCAAAGCAAAATATTACCTGGCACACCAAAAATGTTGCTAAATCCAGGTAGAAGCTATTTTAAGATGCTTTTATGTCAGTATAATTTTCCCTCATTTCCATTTCTACCAGCAAATAATTTTTAGCTCAATGAAAAGAAAAGTATATCATCCTGCTATCTTTCCAAAATAAGATTACTTAAATGGGAATTCAAACCAGTGCCTCTATGAAAAAAATATTTGTTTGCAAGCCCAGCACACTAAACACTACCTTCAGAGTGCCAGTGAATCTTAATTGATGGCATCACCTTTCCCAACAAGGCAGGAAACCTTCAAAAAAACCATAGGAAGTCTGAAATACCCCATCTTTCAACAGTTCACATTCGACAGTGTTGATTATTAATGTCCTCCTTTTAACTCTGACTCATACAGCAGAATTTGCTGGTAGCCAGCTTACACGGTATTAACTTCATCTACAAGTGTTCCTGGCACTCTCTGATACCACGACAACCCAGGGCTATCCACAGTCTCCACGTCAACATGGGTTGTCAGTCTGCAGATCAGCCTCCCCACACCAGTGTCCTGAGACCACATGAGTTTTAAATGCCTGCAATGGTCAGTCGCACTCAAACGACAGCACTGAAGCAACAAGAACATGAAGCGTGTTGCTTTTTCTTCCCCTTCCCCCTTCAAACTATGTCATTTAAGCTCTTTTTTTCGCTCTAGCCTTTGATGATGCTACAGATCTCAGCAGCAGAGTGATGAAAAAAAGGTACAACCCAATCCTTGACCTACCTTGCTGCAAAGCACAGGAGTACAGAATACTCCACACTACTCATCAAGACATCTTCCTGGGGGGTTCACACAGCAATAGCACTTCTGTGAGAGGCTGAACAACTTCCTACTTTGGGAGACTCACTGTCCTCAGAGACTTACCTATACATTATGGAAAATTTATCCCTCCTTCCCCTCATGCTGACTTAGGAAAAGGAAACAGAGTGGAGTCGGTTGATGCACAGGGAAAATACATCAAGTTAGTCTTAACAAATGGCAGACTCCGGAAAAGGCATTTGGGCTGTTAAGATAGTGTTTAAATGAAGAAAGAAAAATAAGGTCAGAAAGGCAGTAGGTGGACCTATATCAAGTCATAAACAAGCAGAAAACTGGAAAGCAGGTTCAGCATTTAGACCAAAAATCGTTGTAACAACCTCACAGTAATAAAGCACCAGACAGCAGGATTCACGACAGCAGCATCAATTTTACCCTGAAAAGCTTTCCTGTCACTCAGTTACTACCAGTACCAGCCAAACCCCAAGCCATGATTGCAAGTATGATATCAGGGTGAGTTTTTCATGTGTCAGGCTTGAGCTTTGATAGATATTCCTTTCCCAGCATTTCCATGTAACCATCATAACCACTTTATGAGAATACTGACGCACATGAATTTAGCAGTGCCGCACTCTTTTGCGGGATCCAACACTTCTGAGCACAAGTCTATCGCTCTTCCACACCATATTTTCCACTTGCTTTACTTATTGGTTCCAAATCTAAGAGGCCGAAGGGAGTGCAAGGGAGAAGGACCACTTCCTACAAAAAACCCTCTTTCCAAGGAAGAGCAAGCTGCTTGGATATGGATAGTCTGAGCAGTTGCTCAGACTAAACAAAGGCAGCTTCCTTGAACACATGACAGCACAGGATTTCAAATGGGCAAGTCAGTGCTGGAAGTGAATAAAGATTTCAGTAGGAGACATGACAAATGTGCCATTCAGCTAAGATTTATTTTATTATGAAAGTCTCACTGGAGATTATGGGAAAACTTTATGGAGGACAGCTATGCTAGCAGCCAATGATTTGTGCAAGGACTGCATTGGTTAACTTGCATTTCAGTGCTGGTGACAAAAAGCAGATGTTTACATGCACAGCTGCATATTCTAAAATTCTGCACAGTTGCCATGAGCACCATCCATGGGGTCCACTGTGTCCTGCACAAAAGCAATCACATACTGGGTTCCCTTGAGATCAGTGGAGATCATTCTGCTAAGTTTTGGGAGAGATAATAACGGTTACAGATTCAAGCCTAAACAAATCAAGTTAATAGATTTTCTTCCTTGGTAGGGAAGGATATTCTAAATCAAACTCATACAGGTAGCAGGCTTATGTTCAAACCCAACGTCTATGCAGCAGAATACATCATCTGGTGACACTATTGTCCTCTAAAGAGCTTTTCTGCAATTTTCAGTGAGCTTTTAACACCTCCTTTCTGGGGAATAAATCTCAACCACCGACACATGCTTAGCTCTTCTGCCACTGACCCCTCATAAGGAAATGCACCAGAATCTCTGAAAAGGAACTGCCCATGGAAACTTGCTTTTTATCCCCATTTTGTCATCTTGTTTCCACCTTTCTGTGTATCGTGCAGTTTTTTCTGATGGCACTTAGTACAAAGCCTTATGTTTCCTGGCCAGACTGTCTTCTTGGGTACAGCAACACAAATCCAAACAAACTACTATATCAATGAAGTTTGTTCACTTTGAGAAGTGGATCCACTTTTAACCCTCTAATGAATTGCCAAAGTATGGAGTATTTTTAAATTCTAGCAGAGATAGAGATTAATTCCTGAAAGCTTAACTAGATTAACTCTGTGGACATTTATTGCTCAAGTCCAAACTCTGTCTCTTTCTTTCAGTAATTACTGGTCTCCTTAGAACAAAAATTTCAAGGGCCAGTCATTCCAGTGAAGGGTAATTAATTTGTGTCTGGTCTTTGTCAAGAAGCAGCAATGAAGTCTCTGCATTTATCCCATTGAAATGATTCTACTAAGCATATATTTTAATTTCCAGGTGAATACAAGGTGTTAAGTTTATACAGTTAGAGATTTCAGGCTGAATATGCCCAATTCATCCAAACAGGAGGCTACTGCCACATGGGTCGTCTGTCCCCCGCTATACCCATTCCTACTTAAATACTCCATTATTTGCCATTGACTGGATTGAGCAACCAGGTGGCTGCAGTGCAAATCTGTGATCTGGCCAAAAAATTACACCCTCCAAAAGTAAGCACAATTAGCTTGGAGTTGACTCATCTCTCAGTGTCCTGACAGCAAGATTAGATGAACCTTTGGATTTGATGCATGGTGGAAGCAAGCAGCTGGGAGACTGGTAGAGCCTCTTTCAAAAATCAGCTGCTAGACAGTTGAGTTAAAACTGTGGTTTCATATTGTACTAAGTCACCAAATAGAGAGGAAGGGGAAGAGGCTTAAAGCTGCTTGTGGCAAGGAATTGAGGTCTGGCTGTAGGATGAATAAAACTATAACCTGATGAAAAAGTTTGCTTGGGTTTTTTTGCTAGGACAGAGAGAGTTGTAGGGAGGAGGTAGAGCAGGAGGATGAAAGAATGTATGATGAGCTGGTTAGCTACAGGGACAGATGAACCTGTTAGTTTTAATTTTGGTTTAAGCTGTTTACATGAAGTAAAAACATTGGTGAATACACGTAAGTCCTGAGTATTCTCATGGAGTTGATCATAATTGCACTTGACATATAAGAAATTCTACATGATAAAAACCAGCATTTTTTAAAAATGATAAAATAGCAATTTCTCTATTCCACAGTCAAATGAGATGAGAGCATCTTGTCATAAATATGCAGAATTTGGAAACTTGATAGACGTGTTAATGGGTGAGCATCAGAACTCAGAAACCCCCACTTCATCACAAAGACCTCAGTGCTTCAGATTCAAACTTCTTCACATACCACCTGAGTATCTTTCTCCTCTCTATTGGAGAAGCTGTTTTTGCTTTTCATGAAAAGGGCTGAGAAAAAGTCAATTATACTTGAACTAAAGATGTTACTTGACTATGAAAATTATGCCAAGAACCAAAATAAATCATCTGTTAAAAGGTGTGAGGGGAAAATGTTCCTGTGAAGAATTTCTTTCTGCTAATACAAACTAGCCCAGGACTGTCTTCAGGTTTTCCAACCTGCTGGTACAAATCTACTCTGTGCAAAGAACGGTCTTTTAAGAACATTTATGATACAAAGCCAGATCTAAAGCATACTTACTGGAGGACTTTCAGTTCCCGTGGAAGATTTTTGTGAGCCTGCTAGCTGCCTGGACTGCTCCAAGACATGGTATGACACAGGATAGGAGAGGGAAGGTCTCCAGGACATCTCTCTGGTGTGCTGTGAGATGGCGATGAACTTGTTTTAACCTCAGGAAGTCACAGTAGTACAAACCTCTCGGTCTTGTTGGGCATGACAACAGCAGGGTGTCGTGGATGAAATATTTGACATGGTTATGATTTAGCGGCAATTCAAGATTTATTAATGGTTTGAGATAGATCAAAAGGTTGAATTTTAGCAACACTTAATCGTTAACCAATTTAAGGACTAACAAGGTGATTCAGTAGAATATGTTATAACTGAAACAGCAACTTAACTACAGATTAAAAAATGACAAGATTCACACTAACTTACTACAGGGTATCCTAAATCAAAATATATGTATGCATATTTGTATAAATGCAAAACATACACACGCGCCCCATTCAAGGAGTTGCACACCTAGCCCCACCAAGTCTTTAACTGCTAGGATGAAAGTCTCTTCACAGTGGGTGACTCCATTGAGCCCGTGGGTGCCTCTTTTGACTCCACACACACAGACAGCAATATTTGGATCCAGTGAAATATATAGACACCCACACTCGTGAAGGCAAATGTGCATATTCAAACACATAAATAGGTAGATAGGTGGATGAGAGAGGCTAGCCTATAGTTAAAATTTCCTTCTTCTCAAGTTTAGAGTAAATACAATGCATCTGCATTCCCCAATGGATGATAATAGAGCCTTGAGAAGTTTGACTTTTCCCTGGCCCTTCAACATGTCTGAAGGGCATCCCAACTCAGGGGAGGTGCTGGTTACAGCCCACTGTGAGCCAGGAGAGCTCAAAGAGTCTCACTTTGGGTCGCTATTTATAGGGTTTGAGATAATTGACTTTTGTCAGGTACTTTTCCATTCCAGCCCAACTTGGACAATGAAATATTCTGGTACTTTCCACCTGTTGTACAAGCCCAGAACTTGCTTGATTTTGAACTTCTGGTATCACCCCTTTTGGGCAATGATCCAGGTATGGGTGTACTAGGCTGTCCAGGGGGCGATTGTCATTACTGTTTCCAAACGATAACAGATGTGTGAGCCAGGTGTGTTAAGGGTAAGCCATAACAATCTGGTCCATTGCCTTTTGCGATTCATGCCTGACTTATGTTAGGTTGCTATGTGGCCCAGGTGAGGAGAAATTGTTCCAAGTGCTAAGTAGCCCAGGAACTGGGGTGAGGTTGCACCACCACACAGGAACTGTAACCTCCCTTTGTAGCGTATTGTGATGTGGTGCTGTATGAATTTTGGGGCAAGGTTGTGCTCAGCATTTCTATTGGTGTTCTTTATAAGGAGCTCACCTAGGGCAGCTAATTCTAAGCTTTGAATCCAAGAGAGCTATTCTGGCAGCACAAAGGCTATATTCGCCTCTAGGTACATGTTTTCCAACACCACCTTAGTTGGAACTCCAATGTATTTATTTCATGATCAACAGAAACACTCGACCCTACCAATTCAGTTTAGTACAGGTGCAACTTTAGTTTCTTCATTTCCCTGTATATATTAATTTTCATTTCTATGCTAATTTGACTTTTCACTGTTCTTTGACCACAAGCAGCAGCCTCTTGCAGATTTCTTGTGCTGCTATTTAATAATCTGCATTCAAGTGTTGTCTGTGACCAAAATATCCACAAAGTGTTTCAATGACTCCACTAGTTTTTCACTCAATCCCAAGCATCATCCTTCTCGGTGTTGTATGCTCTAATACTCGAGCTTATGGCTACAGACGATAAGGAACGGGAATCCTGTGTAAATTAACTCCCTTTGGCAGGGCTCCCTTTGTCATTGCTGCAACAACTGGGCAAGACAACCAGACAACTGTGAGAAAGAGGCATCTGCTTTTCTTTTTTTCAATGTCAATGCAATATATTAGAAGTTGACCTACAAATAGGAAGTTCTGCTGCTCTGCAAATGCCAGCTCTCCTCAAACGCCCCCTTAGGCTCCACTTCACAACAAATCCACCAGTTTTTCAAGCACTGTTATGATGAACTATCTTGACAAAGCACCATTTGCCTCACCAGTTCGAACTGATGGCTAATCCAGTCCAGCAACTTCATTGCAACAACAGCCAAGTCTTCCCACTGCAGATACATGCAGAAGGACAAGGAATTTGCCCCCTGAAATAAGTCAGTGCACTCAATCCTGGGCTCACAACTGCAGCCTAGCAGTGTTCACACACCACAGACTTACCCTCCCTGTTGAATGTACTTCCCAAAAGCTAAGAGTCTAATCAAGGCACCCGCTAGAGATGTTAGGCAGGCGAACATCCTTCTCCCCAGGATCCAAGTTCTGCCCACACCACTCCATATACTCATAGTAAACATTACCCCACTGCACCCAGTGTTTCTTCCTCACCCAACCTACTGCACCCCTCCTTGCCCAGCTGGGCAGCCCCCCAACTTGCAGAAGCTGGATAGGAAACACAGCCAAGCCCCCTCATTAGCACTCTGCTTTCCTCCTTAGAGCCAGAGAGCTGAGGCAGGTCAGCACTGCTTGTAACAGCACACGCAGCTGGAGACCAGACAGATCTCATTAGGCAAGCACAAATCCGCCTTTAGAATTGAAAGTGAAGCTCAAACACTGAAGCAGCTGCAGAAATGCATCTTTGGCCAGTCTGGGTAAATTCTCAATTTACCCAGCACTTGGAAGAGCCTTACAAGATTCCTGCTCAGCATGCCATGGCAGTGTGAAGGATTTCTTGAAGACCTTCTGATCAGTTGAAGTTTTCTTTATTATTCAGTAATGGATCTAGATACTTGTTTCCCAGATTCTAACACGATGATGATCTAGGCTCCACTGTAACTGCAGGTTGACATTTCTTATTGAGGTGCAGGAGTAGAGACGCAGGGGATATAACCAGGCCTGGACAAGCACGACATGTGCCACTTTAGATTTATATCCAGAAAGGACATGTGCCTGCATCCTTCTAAAACATCCCAGGTCTCTGCTTCAAAGGCATTTCTGAACATCAGGTCAGAAATGCTCTCTGCCCTTTTCTGCACTGACTGATGAGCTTACACATTCTGAGTGGCACAGAGTACACCAAAAGGACATCCCAGCTGCCTTCTGCCATACTAGCCATACGCTGTTTGTGGCATCTCCCCTTTTCCTCTTCCCTTGGCCATTGAAAAGCAAAGCACGCTGCCTCCTATGCCCAATTGCTTTCCTTAACAACTAAAAACTCCTTTTCAAATTGCAAACAAATTGATTTTTTACCTCTTTCTCCAGCCTTTGTAGATTTTTGCTGTGCCCTTTATATGAGACTCATCAGTGTCTTCATGCTAACATGATTTTAAATCTTTGGAACTCACACTTTATATGGAGTTCCCCAAAATGATTTAACTTCTTCATGCATTTTGTGAACTAGCTATTTTTCCTCACTATTAGTAAAGTAACACTTTATTTAAATACATTACATACTGCTCTTTAATAATGCTCTTCAACAAGTAGCTTAGGATGGGAAGACAGGACTAAGGATTTTCCTAACCAAAACTGAATAGGGTGAACAAGAAAAAAAAAGAAAAAAGAGGGAGAACAACTGTTCTCCTGTACAAATTCCATGGCAATCAACAAGTTCCCTGCATCAGAGTATCATGTTTAGACCAATAATAAAATGGCAAACAAAGAAAACTTTTGTATATCTTCAGCTTACAAGTTTGTGACCCAAGCAGGTGCATGTTTCCGGGCACAAAGGATCTTTTATTCACTTTCCTATGCCCACACCTGTATTAAAGAAGGCAGAAATCAGATGTGTCTGTTTAGCTGAGCATCCACATCCTTGGTGACGCATCCATCACTGCCTAGACTTTCATGTGTCACAGTTGATCAGCCAGCACTACATTATATCAAAGGAAATACTACTTCCCTGAAAAAGGCTATTTTAATTTAATGGTAACTGTCTTATATCCCAGGGGTATTATCACTACTGCAGTCAGATTTCTACAATTAATTAGTCCATCGTCTGCCCTTGATGATTATGTGGCACTTCTCCATGGCAACATTGATTTGTGGCGTTTAGTTTCAGAAAGAGAAGAAACCCACAATCCCTCAGATTTCAACATATCTGGCAACACCACCAGTGAGAGCGCTCAGGCTGCAAATCCTATGAGACAGCGGCTGTTTGTCCTAACTTCTGCTGTGCTTCAGTGATTGGCAGGTTTAGCATTGACCAGTGCTTAGCTGGCCCTCTGCTATGGGACTTGCAGCTGATTAGTCACATGTTGACTCATTATTTCAGTCATGCTAGCAAACCAGCCAGAAAAATAATGGCATGGGCTTTACAACTTTTCAGGTTCCATCTGCATCTAAGCGGATCTGGGCTACTGGGGCAGTGCCATTTATTTCTCATCATATGACAGCAGGATTTTGTTTTAAACTTTCCCCGCTGCCTGGCTTGATCATACCTCTGACACCTACTACTTTGTAGTAATAATAGGAAGTTGCACCTAAGCTTTAGACCATTTTCTATGTCGGAAGAACTTAAGATATACTGCACATTCAGTGAAGCATAGTCAAGTAATCTAATAACCTGCCCAGTAGTGAAATACTGACACCTCGGAGTTGCAGAGCGATACGTGCTTGGCAGCAGACAAAGCTGCCACAAAGGACTGAATTGACATAGCAAAATCAAGACAGATTACCACAACTATACCTGGGCTGGAAAGAGTTACTGACACTGAAAAAGCTGTAAGTTGCCAGTATTTTCTCATTCTTCAATGAGTCGGGGACTTATTGCTATTTTGTAAGATGACACAAAACCTCTGGAGAATTAATAAATAAAATGAGAATACTTACTAGTGAGTCAGAAAAGCCAACCCTAAATCTTTATCTTCAAATAGTTTTTGCCTCTATTGTACAGGGGTGTTTCAACATGGAGATTAGTAAAGCCAACTCAGCCTGTTCTAGTTTGGCTCTCAACATCCCTTGCTGAAGTTTTTCTGTTTTGAAAAATTAACTGGAGCAAGGACAGAAACCTTGCTTTCTGCCCACCAGATAGCTTAACGAGGATGGTGGATTCTCTCTCCCTTCTAGCAAATACCTCATTATTTCTATAAAACTACACACCTCCACCAGGAGAAACCTTCCTGTTTCAGAGTCGTCCCTGGCCTTGTGGCTCCTCTCCTGCCCCTGTCAGGGGGAGCCACAGAAACCCTACAGACCCTTGCAGTGCAGGTTAACCCCTGGCTCTTCTCTGAAGCTACTGTGCAAAATGCTGGGGACAAATGCATTTGGTCCCCCTGCACACTGCTAACAGTGGAGCTGTCTAAATGAGTTAGAGTAAAGCAATATGACCACAAGCCAGCAATGTGCCCTTGCGGCCAAGAAGTGTCAATGGCATCCTGGGGTGCATCAAGAAGAGTGTGACCAGCACATCGAGGGAGGTTATCCTCCCCCTATGCTCTGGCCTGGTGAGGCCCCATGTGGAGTACTGTGTCCAGTTCTGGGCTCCCCAGTTCAAGAAGGACAGGCAACTGCTGGAGAGGGTACAGCAGAGGACCACAAAGGTGATTAGGGGCCTGGAGCATCTCCCTTACAAGGAGAGGCTGAAGGACTTGGGTCTTTTTAATCTAGAGAAGAGAAGGCTGAGGGGGGATCTAATCAACGCTTATAAATACCTAAAGGGTGGGTGTCAAGAGGATGGGGCCGGTCTTTTTTCAGTGGTGCCCAGGGATAGGACAAGAGGAAATGGGCACAAACTTGAATATAAGAAGTTCCACCTAAACATGAGGAGGAACTTCTTTAGGTTGAGGATGGTAGAGCACTGGAACAGGCTGCCCAGGGAGGTGGTGGAGTCTCCTTCTCTGGAGACATTCAAAACCTTCCTGGACAAGTTCCTGTGCAACCTACTCTAGGTGGACCTGCTTTGGCAGGGGGGTTGGACTGGATGATCTCCAGAGGTCCCTTCCAACCCCATGTGATTCTGTAATAGGGTTTCAGTTTCTACTGCATGCTGTTGAAGTAAAGTCTCATCCAAAGATATCATTGCTGTTAAAACTATCAGCTTCCGGTCCCTGTTGGTGGTGAATACAAAAGTATCTAATTCAGATGCAAAACTCATCAGGCTTTAAAAGCAGCACAAATCATTAACTAAGCCCGAGACAGCAGGTCCCTTGTGCAGGCCACAGAAGAATGTCGGGTGGGAGCAAACAGGCAATTGCAGTTCCAGCAACGATGCCCGACTGACTTCAGGTGCTGTGTTCAGCCAGCAGCTCACCAGCCTGCCACACCAGCAGCGCCCAGAGAGTTCATGGTACTAATTGGTGGGATTTCAAGTGCACTAGAAGTCAGCTCTACAGGACTTCCTGGCCACTCTGATGGAATTAATTTCATCCTAATGCCTCAATGTTCATGTTATGTATCCTCCTCTGACAAAAATAGCATTTCAAATAATTAAAGCCAGGTTAATTACTCTGCCAGCCACTGGGAACACTTACAATGCCACCACATGTGGCAAAGGAACCACATGCAGCTAAGGAACTCCATGCTGTTTCCTGTGTGTCTGGATGGGGAAAAAAATCCCCTCTTCTACATTTTAATAAATAACACTACTGAAACATGGATGTTATGTGTAAGATTTGATGGGTTATTTGGTATGAGATTTGAAAGCTTAAGTAACAAGTGTTCACAAGAGAGCAGGACAGAGGAAGGCTCAGGAGTTATTTGCCTCTTAGATGGCTACATCCAATAGTTTGGCATTACCAGAGAGTGCTCAAGTTTAGCCCAGCCTGGTGACAGGCAAGGGAGAAATACAGCTACTGTGCACTGTACAGTACTACTGTACACTAAGCGGTGACAACCATGACACCAGAAAGGAAAAATTCAAACTGAAGACAATTCATCTTAAGAGTAAATAGTATGGATTTATCAAATATACCTGCAAGCTGGAAATCAGGATGACCCTAGACAGCATAGCTGGTAGGTTTTTAAATAGTCTTTCACAAAATAACAGCTTTACAGACGAAGCAATACCAGTCTGTGAAAGTGCATATAAAAGCAACTAGATGTGAGGGCGGGGAGGCTTGCTTTCACAGCCTGAGATACCCTCCTAGTCTTACATCTAAGTTCTTAAGTGCTCCTTATGTCCCGGCACTTTTCACTGGGACATTTCTCACATACCCATCTCCCCCAGTCACAAAAGTCTCAGAGCTCAAGCATCTGTAAAACCAGGGAGATGTTTTGCCTTCTAGGCTTTTGATCTACCCATCATCTGAAAAGGAAAGATGAAAGTATTTCAACACTTTGGGAAGCATGACCACTACTTACTAAGGTTTTCTACAGATAAAATATCTGGGACTACACAAAAATGTCAGAGTTGCAGTAAGCACTTTGTAAGACTTGAGAGATATATAGTGTAAGATCTGTTAAATCTAAAGTAACAAGTAGCCTGTGTTCTCTCTGATTTCATTCCTAGCTTGGCTAGTTCAGCAGACATGCTTTAATTTGCTGCTGTCAAATCAGACAGCATTTTTCCCCAGGTTCATAAGTGGTATGTAAGTGAGTTTCAACAGAAGTCTGCTTGGACATTAGGATGTTTAACTAGCAATATAAAACTAATCCTTGTCCCCCTTTCACTGTTCATCACATTATTTACAAGCTTGTTTGCACTGTCAGTTTAAGGCAGCCTCAGTAAAGTCTGGGAAAAGCCAGCTTCCACTGCCAGCATTACAAATGGGATGAAAGTGTCTACTTCAGACTGAGTCACTAACCCTAAGTAGGCAAACAGCACTTTAGAACTTTCTCTTTTCTTGCTGGTCAAGACAGCTGAGGATCAAATCTTGCATTTCCAGAAACTGCAGAGTGGTTCAATAGCTAAGAAAAGAATGAAAAGCACAGATTAAAATAATAATTCTGAAATGCACCTTGTCTCCTCTTTGACTTAATTATTTCTGAAGCCAAATAATTTACTATTTCTTACCAAACCCACCATGCCGCTGTCTGGGTTTTTTTCATGGAGTGGGGTAAGGATGTGTGTGTATGTAGCACACTGCCTTTTTTTTTTTCCTTTTTAAACTAGACTTGGCACACATAAAGAGGTACATCAGTCTTTATTCTGACAAACAGCAAGCCATGTCCTCTTTTACCCATAACCCTTGACCCTCAACACGACTTCCTTTTCCATAAGCCCTGAATTCGAGTGCTCCAGTGACTCTAAGAGCAAAGTCCACCTGTGTCTCAACCTACACCAGGTAACATTCGAGTTGGTCCAACAGGGAAGGACACTTGCAGGATAGCAGATGGAATTCACTGTGTCAGGCTGCTTTGCCTTTCAAATACCTCCCCTGTCCAGATCTGAATGCAAAAATAATAATGCAGATTCCAATATAGCAGTGTGAAATATCATTTTATTGTACAAAGAGTTTTATATGCCTACCAAGTTAGGGACGGCTTCCTGAAAATTGGGAAAAGTTGCATGAAAAGTCTTAGTTACAAATTAATTACCCAATAAAAACTTGAGATAAAGGCAAGAGACCAGAGTCATAAATCAATTATCTTTACTAAACATTATCCTGTTATGAAGCTACATGTTACAATAAGCCACCCTATGTGATGACTCGCTCAAGTGATTCTGTCCTTGCAACAGAATTTATGAAGAAACTGGAGCAATAAAGTGTGACTGCATCATTGCTCCTTTTACTACCTGCAAATAATTACTTATTTGGGTTTCATTTTTTAAAATAAAATGTTTTAGCTGGAGCAGGTCGCTGGAGATGATTAAGTAGTATTAAAGGCACAATTAGGAGACCAAGCTCATCTTAAGCTGCACCTACCACAACTCTCTGGCTTGCAGATAACCTTTGATTCATCACCATGGCAGCAAAGAGTGAACCATGACCCTGCAGTGTGACAACAATTAAACCACAAACTCACAGTGTAACCAAACACACAAAGCGAATCTTCACCTTATAAGAGAGTCAAAATGTTTATCAAGGTCAAAGTTCAGCAACTACTACCCATCATAACTATATCTGCAGTACAGATATGTATTAAACCAAGCACATAGTGGGATTCAACCCCTCAGTTACAAAAGCTTCACTTGATCTATATGTTAAGAAACATAGGAACCGAGAAAGCAGAGAGGTATCTGGGGGCCCCGGTGAATAACAACCTGGACATGAGTCAGCAGCGTGCCCTTACAGCAACGAAGGCCAACTGCCTACTGGGCGGTATTAGTAAGAGTGTAGTCAGCAGGTCAAGGGAAGTTACTATTTCCCTCTCTCTGGATTTGTGAAGCCTCATGTGGAGCACTCTGTCTAGTCTTGGCCCTCCCAACAGAAGACAGTAGTTGCCAAGTCTCTTGCAGTGACTAGGGCTGACAAAAAAATTACAGACTACCAAAATGAGGCAAGTATACACTTAAAGTAGGACACTTTTTTTTTTCTTCCAGAAAACCTTCTCCCCATCTGTAAATTGAGTTCATCAGTTCAGTCTCCAGAAGCTATTATGGCACCATATGTAATTTTATCTGAGAGGAACATCCTATCAATTTTTTCCTATGTCCAACCAAGATGATCTTCATTCTTTTTTAAGCAATTCTTTAAGTATTCAGGGCATTTTTAGCCACTTGGGACAGCAGGCAATTGCAAAAGAAGTAGTCCTTTAATTACATTCACACCTTATATAGTTAGCTTCAAAGACAGGAGAGTAGATTCAGGCCTGACAGATAGCCCATCTCAGTGTTTAAGAGGTACTTGTGGGATGAACAATATGCATTCAGTATGTCATACTAAGCAAAACCAACCTGTTATCCTATCAACTTCACACAGACACACTTCTTGGGTTGTCTCGCTGCTACTATACCTGTGACAGACTGCCCCACACGGATGCACACGTTTCAATGCACGGAGTCTGTTGCAACACCATTTTCAGCTGCTGAAGATGTCCCATTCTGAATGGAAAAGGCTCATTTTCTTTCCTCTGTTCTCCCTTGCCTCTTAAGACCCACTCACAAACAAATGGAGAGACTAAACTAAAGAGAGATCTGTTCTCTGGCTAGACTATTACTTTCATTTATATTAGCAAAAATCCACTGAAACAAATTCAGAAAAATTTCTGACTTATTAGGAAATATCACAGCTGAATACATTTCTGAGACACAGCTATTAAAGGTAAAACTTGATTGAGGGAGGATACATTTGTGTTGAAGAACACAAATCTGAAGCAGCACAGAAATAAAACTGAAACTTATTTCCCCTCCAGGACACTTTTTTTCCCTTGTAAACTGGTATGAAGAATTTACACAAGACCCTGACATGCAACTTCTAGCGACAGGATGAGGGATAATGGTTTTAAATTGAAAGAGGGGAGATTAAGATTAGATACTAGGAAGAAATTCTTGACTGTGAGGGTGGTGAGACACTGGAACAGGTTGCCCAGAGAAGTGGTGGATGCCCCATCCCTGGAAGTGTTCAAGACCGGGCTGGATAGGGCTTTGAGCAACCTGGTCTAGTGGGAGGTGTCCCTGCCCAGGGCAGG
>KZ505796.1:753384-763648 GCA_002844005.1 Limosa lapponica baueri | reverse complement strand
AGGAAGAAATTCTTGACTGTGAGGGTGGTGAGACACTGGAACAGGTTGCCCAGAGAAGTGGTGGATGCCCCATCCCTGGAAGTGTTCAGGGCCAGGCTGGATGGGGCTTTGAGCAGCCTGGTCTAGTGGGAGGTGTCCCTGCCCAGGGCAGGGGGGTTAGAACTACATGAGCTTTTAACATCCCTTCCAACTCTAACCATTCTATGATTCTAATTAAGCTTCACTTCACAATAAAACAGTGAATCTTCAAATTTCAGAAAGGCTAAAAGGAAGCCTAACTTCTCTTGAAAAAGTTTAACATCAGCTCAAATTAGAATTTCATCTGTGTTTTTTCAAACGATTGCAATTTGGGAAACAAAAGGGTGTTTCAGTTTGGTCTAACTTCAGAGTACATGCAGTGTTCTCTCAAACAGGGAAAAGCAGGGAAAAGCTACACTCAAAGAGACAACATTCACTTGAAAGGGTGTAGCAGCATTGCATTATGATGGTCACATCATTTTATGTTCCTCTATATCTTATAGCTGACCACACAAATGGAAAACTACTCACTAGTTATGCCAGGCAATCACAGAGCTAATGAGGGTAGCAGTATCGACCACATACCTGGCAGTAACTGTCAGCTTTCTTTTGTGACTACCTGTACAAGCCTAAAGGGAAAGAAAGCATAACTTTGTCCCGATATTTATTGTTTTAATTGAATAAAACATATTATAGGTATTAATAGCAATTAGCCCCATGTATTCACTTAAGTTTTGTCAACAAAAAGCATTTCAATAACAGAAAAGCAATTCAGATGGAACCACACACACACAAAAAACCAAACTACCTTTGATGGTTTTTGTCTAAACAATAGACTTAAGTTTGGGGACTAGCTAGGGGAAATGCAAACAGCAGGACAAACAGGTCACCTGTATTACTGCACCAATTACTCAGAGTTAAATACATTTTACACTTAGGTTGAATTCCATTTTTTACCCCTTGACCAGTCGACTTCAGATGGTGACTTTCTGGAATTCCAGCCTTACAGAAGAGCTGGCCTGGCTGGACTGTGAGTCTGTATATACATCCAGAACTTTTCCTTCATCTGCATTTACAAAACAAGTGTGTGCTTGCGCTGGTATTAGAGTCCAACATGCATGAAAAAAATCTGAAGGGCTATATTATCCTGTTACTTTATTTATAGGAACATTTAGTATTGAAGACAGCTATTTGACAGCTTTCGAAGGATTCAAGAACATCCCTAAAGAAGACAGTCAGATTATATTTTAATTATTTCATGATACTAACCAGGGTGAGACACAAGCTCCAATAGAATCAAAGCTATCCTGAGACAGAGTGAGTGCTATCTAGGTGCACAGTAGTCCTCAATAATCACTATTCTCTTTAGCCTCACTTATTTAGTGATCCAATAAACACAATGGGACTTCAGTGAGCCTTTAAAATGGGCTTTTGACACTAGTTTTGGGGTTTTTTCTTCCTTTGTTTTCTTCAGAAAATATCAGGTATGCCAATAAATCAAAATCAATGTCATTCCTAACAAATATACTTGTTAAATGCACAGACATCTAGAAAATACAAAGCTCAGGAAAAAGACTTCAGGCTCAAAGTCACAAAGGGGAAGGGTCATTAAAGAGCCCTAAATAGAGGGCTCTTCTTTAGGACTTGTTATTTAAGTCAGTCAAATATGGACAACAATGTTTGATCTTTTGAAATGAAGTTTCCGTCTCCAAGGACAGAAAACAATGCTTAGTTAAGACCAGCAAGCCTATCCTTCCTTCCCAAGAGGAAACATTAAAGAAGATTCAGTGGAAATATTAAAATATTTAGATATTTCTAAATAGAGCATTCCAAAATTCCAGTTAGAAAAGCCAACAAATATTTTGTGTTGGAAAGTGCTATTATTGATACCATTTAACTTGCAAGAAATGCAAAGATGGAGTTTGTGACAGGGAACAGATGGTTTCCTGACCTACATCAACCAACAGGCACAAATGGGCAGAGGATATTGTCATACGCAAATTGTACATAGGAAGCTTAGAAGAATTTTCTTTCACTTACTTCCTTGCATCTTTTTAAAAAAATTTATTACTGTGTGGTATCAATGGATGCTATGAAATATTTTTATTTGCATTAGCAGCAATTTGGCCAACTGGAGTTAGGTTGACTTCAAGGTATATAATTTTTAAAAGAGTGTCCTCTGACTTATTGCAAAGTTTGCCCTATCTGTATCCGGGCACATAATGGTAAATGCCCAGCTTCCCAGACTGTATCCAGAGAGTATCACAGTGAGCACCCATTTAAAGTGCAGTAAGTACAGCACTTAATGTAGTCATTTCAGATTCAAGTTTACTTGCATATCACCTAGGTGGGTTTTTTTTTTCCTCTATACTGAAAGTCTTCTCAGGAACGGAAAGACATGAATTGTGTGCATTCAAATTAAGATGCTATCTGACTATTAACATTATGCTGTGAAATGTAATAGAACATCAACAGCAGGAAAAAAACACTAATACCTTTATGACTCCATGTGGTTTCATAAGGAAGCCCTTCTAATGCAAGTCAGGAGTATTTCGGATGGTACTCATCTAATGGTGCTGGACTAGGTCCAAAGTAGCTCCAGACACTTTCAGGGCATCCATTAGCCTGCTAGTACATAATCATACTCTGGTCTACCTTAGTTGTTTTAAATCAACATCTCAGAAGTGCACCAACATTGATTCCTTTAACTTTAGAACATTTATTTCCCATAGGAAGTTACCTTTCTACTCAATTCACATCAAAGGAGGAAGGAACTTTGTTAGTTGTAGGATTAAACTTGGGCAGCTTCAGTTGTTATGCTTAATAGGAACAGTCACATCAGTAGGTGAAGTCTGGTCGTGAAAGAGCCAATTTACTCAAACAAGAAATCCAACTGCTCTGTTTATCTATTGTACTTGACAAGGAATTCAGCTTTTGTCACAAATAATACCTAAAAGTATTATTACAAAATTACTACAGCAGTTCAGCAAAGTTATGTAGAACTGTGGACTTTTTTTTTCTTACAAGTACAAAATACTATGATGACAGGAGCACACTTAATCTTTCAATAAGCATCTGTCTTTCCCCTGAACAGTCAGAAGTCAACCGGTAGAACTGAAGCACCTTTTGCTGGTATGCTGCTGTGTTGCACATGATCTAATACAGCATGAAGCCATAAAACAGCAAGAAAAGCTTCACTTTCTGAAGTTTGTTATGAGCTGAATGGTGTAAACAAATAACATCCCAAAATATTTTGCTGTCAACTAAGGAGCTGTTCAAGCACAGAATATCTCAAGTCATACAGAGAACTAGAAGAAACTTCTTCACAGGACAGGCAAGATGAAGTGTCTGGAAGATTGAAACTGCAAACACACCATCCCTAGAGGCAGGATCTAATGTGGGAAGACCACTAGGAGAAACATTTCAGAGATCCAAGACAGTAATAAACAAACAAGATTGAACATCAGGAAAAGGGCAAGTAAAAAAAGACAGCTGACTCCTTTAGAGCATCTCTTAACACTTTGCTTACAATCCTTCAGTGATACAGCCAGATTGTTATTTTCACATAGATGCAGAAATGATGTTACTTCCCAGCATTTAGACCCAAGTCACACGGCACTGGATTGGAATCAGTAAGAGTAAGAGCCAGATAAGAACAGTAAGAGTATCTGATATACTCTTACTGGCACCATGAAAACTCAGAACCCACTAACGTACTAGAACATGAACAAATTTGGGTGTGATCCAACAGCAAATATTTAAACTTCTTCCTCTGGCAATCAGTGTTAAAAAAGCTATTTCCTGTAAATCTGTGTTAGACTATAATTATAACTTATAGCAGTGGAGGAGTACACTTCAAGTTGGAATATAATAAATTTGTGGCTAAACTCAAGCAAATTAAAATTACTTTTTAATATATTTAAAATACTTTATGCACTCTGTGTGTAGCCCTGCATAACAAATTCAAATTCATCTCAGCTGGTGAGCAAGCTGGAATCTACTTTGTCTCCAGCTCGGTCTCAAAATAGTGAGCTAAATTCCAATTGTACAGTTTTGATTACTAGTTACACAAAGAGTAGGAAAATCACAGCTTGACTTGTAAGATAAGTAGAATTTATTTTCTGCTGGCAATTGAAGGATCTAGAATTAGATACAGCATAAAATCAACTTGAGTAAGATCACAAAACAAGACTAGGAAAAGCTGCACTGAGGGGTTGTCAGCGCAGATTGAAATGCCTAACACATCCCTACTTGGGTGTTGTTATTCAAATAATTATTACTAAGACACACAATCTATTTTTTGTGCATTTTCATTGAGTGTCATTCAGCTAATGACAAATTCCATACTTTTCAAGGAATAGAGAAACATCAAATCTTTACTTTTTCAGAAAGGAACTCTGAGGTTTATCACACTTTTGAACTACTATTTTGATAGGTAGACTCCTTTACAAGTGCAGATTTTAGTTAAGGATCAAATCATAGGCCTCTACTTTCAAAGCAGCCAGTGATACAAGAAGCAGAAAGCTGAACAGAGCATAAGCTAAAGTTGCCCGAACTACAAAAGCCAAAGTTCTTACAGAAAGCACTCTCCAAGTAGGTCCTTTCTTAGCAAAGTCACTCCTGTGCAGTAATTTTTCACCTGTCACAAATATTTTCAAAAGGGATCATCTCAGTTGCACAGCAAAGGAAGGGGGGGGGAGAAGGTTGATAGATTTTAATGCCACTAAGTTTTCTTAGCCATCTACCTCCACAGAGGAATAAAAAAAATTATTGTGCTATTCTGTTGAGATTCAACCACTCTTCAGCTTTTGCTTTTTACCAGTAGTCAGCACCTTATCAGTTTACCATAACTTTTACATAATCTTTTAGCACTTCATTAGAACATAACTATTTTTAACCTCCTTCACAACAACTGAACAGGTTTTTCTACAGCAAGCAGGTTCTTTTTAAGTTTCCCCAAGTAGTCAAAGATCTACACCACCAGAAACCAGGTAACATAGTTTTGAAACCTCACTAAATACGCAGGCTAGCTTGATTAATCTTAAAGCTGATGTTTTCATGACATTAGTACACTGTGTTATAATGTTTAAGCAACAATGAAGTATTCATTTTGCTACTGGAAATGAAAAGTGCTTCCAACAGCCTTCCAATACTCTAGACGCCTACCACAAGCAGCTAAAGAACCCCAGGCCATTTCCCACCAGGCAACTGAGCAGTTAAGAACTACCAAGGCCATTTTAGTTTTTTTTTTTTTTTTTGCTTGGAGCTTTAGCTCTCCCAGTAATCTCTGAAGTGACCTAAGTTGTCAAAACAATTTCATCTCCTGACTACTACCTGTTACTACAGCACTTGCATGCAGAGCCTTTAAACTACACAGTGGTTCAGACTGTGGCATCAAAGAAGTCACTATACTGTACTTTAAGCACTTATCTGTACAACATTACAGCATTCTGCACCCAAATTTGTATCACAGAGAAGGAAATGGCAGGAACCCTGTCAGACAGCAGCCAAAGTTAAGAGCTCTGAAGGTGAAAACCTTCCCTCCACTCTTCATGAATTATCACACCTTTTTGTCAGGCTTTCCTCGAGCTGGATACCCAATACATTTTATCATTGTGTGACCTAACAACAGTGGTCCTTTAATAATCTCTTTTTAAGTGTTTCCCTTTTAAATAGTACATTTTCTTAGTTTTCCTTTGTATTATATCCACAAACATTTTGAACATAGCAAAACCTATATTTTCTATAATTAGACTAGCTTGTAGAATTTCAACATACTTGAGCAGAGGACAATTTATATTCAAAGCTAGAGATGTGAATTACTACTCTTCCCCTCCACTCCTGTCTCCCTCAACAGCAATTCTAGGTGTTCAGTTTACGTTAAGTGCTGGCTTTTCATAAAGTATTATATGCCCCTCAAATAAAACAAGTGTTGAAAAGATCTCTCATTTCAGTATCCAACACCATAGATATTCAAAAGAAAGGGGTACTGTTAGGAAAAAACCACATGCTCTGCATATACAACCAGAGAGGAAGAAACACATCACCGAGAAAGTGGATGTATTTTCCATACCTTAAGTGATCTTAAATCTAAAGAACATATGAAAATTTTCCATTTTTAATGTTTTTATTCGAATCAATATACAAATACAAACATTTCAAGATGTAAAAAAATAAAAAAGGACATTTTCTACACCTTAAAAAAGCAGACCAAACTTACGTCTATATGTACACGCCTTTCTGTGGGAAATCCTAATCAGCAGACATTTTTCTGTTCTCTTCAGAGCTTCTATGCCAAATCTCCTCCCCCAAAATCCAGCCACACTTATGACTACAAGTAACATTTCAAAAAACCTAACACTCTAAGTGTCCCTGAACAGATTACACAAAAACCATTTCTCACAGTTAATAACCATGATAACATATCTCCCTAATGACTTTAGGGAAAACTACGTGCTGATGGATAGTCTGCAATTCAAGCTTTCTGTAGCTTGTTGATATATAACATGAGCATAGTTGGACTACATTTTTCTTTTTTAAGCTATTTTTACAAATTTCAAAAAGCAATTATAGCTTTGTTGATAGCATTCTTCCTTCCTCCCTCCTTCCCCCAAAGCTTCAACTCTTCAAACAAAAATCTATCTGCAAATAAGAATAAAAAGCAGTAGAAGAAGTCTGAAGTCAAAATAATTGGTTTTTACATCATCTGCCAACATAATAGGAACTGAAATGATCACCTGCTCAACAGCACATTGTACTAAGGAATGTAGGGGAAGCGTTATCACAATAACAGTTTTGAACCACCCTATAACGCACAACCAAATATCTTTTGTATGAAGTTTTGCTCGGTGATACTGATCAAATTATCTAAAGCAGTATAGCTCATCTCAATGTTCTGTCATTCAATATCCTTTAACATTTGCCCAAGACACTGCTTCCTTTTCACATTCTGGCAATATGTTTTTTGGAGCTGCAGTAATGTAAGGATGTAAGGCAACACACGTGGAAAGAGGTAGCTGTTTAAAATGATAATATTGAAAGATGCATTCTTGGGGCACACAAGCCCTTTAAGGCTCCAATACAGCAAAAGGCTTTAAAATTGAGAACAGTTGCTCAATTTACATAAATGTGCTCAGTCCCTAAGAGAAAAGCAAGTTGACAGTGGTTCAAAGAAAGCTTTTGAGAAACAGGTTCTCTCTAACCTTTCTTTGCTATTCCTTCAGCTGTCGACTTCATCCACATCATATAACAGAAAGTTGCTTAGCAAGAGAACAGTTAATATCTACTTGCACAGTGTCCAGAACATGGGTATCTAAAGGCATAATCTTCTAGCTGCTAGCTGTAACAAACTAGAAATATTTACCTAGCCCTATTGTGGATAAGGATCTCATTAACTTTACTATGATGGAGATGAATACAGGTTGAATACAGGTTTTATAACAGCAACCTGCCTGCAGCACACGTAACTATGCTAGCTTTCAATTCTATTGCTTTTACAACTATGACTCTTCCCTCTGTCTGAAAAATCCAGTCATCTGTAGAGAAAACACAAATACAGCAGAAGTAATGTTTAATTCTGTATCAATAGCTAGTTCGGTGTAACATAGCCATTCTTCTCAACATTTTATCTTAAGGTCATCTGATTGAAAATCATTATTCTGTACCTAGGTGTACAGGATACATGAGTTAAGTTTCACCAGCAAGTTTTAGTCAGTGTCTTATTTCCTGCTGTCTTAAAATATTTTAAGATTGTCCTGTGAGCTCATTTCAGCACTATTACATTATATACATATTTTGTTTTTACTTGCTAAGCATTTTTTACTCCAAAGGAAAACTTGTTTTTCAAAAAAAGATCCTGAGCATATTTTTCAACCATTACCCCACACTCAAAATTTCTTGTGGAATACTGTTAGCACTGGTAACATCAGAAAATTCTCCAGTTACTTCACACCACTGGTTAAAATTACAGGACAGCACTGAAAACTATTTGAAGTCTACTGAAGCTTTCCTTTTCTTGTTAAGACATAAGAACACACCACAGGCAGTTTTACTGCAAACCGAGAAGAAACCAAAGAACATGAGATGTATTTATTACCAAGAAAGACAAACTCGGCAACATTTAACATGGGAGTCATATTTGGAAAAATGGCTAAATAGAAATTTGTAGGCAAGATGTAGCTACACAAGACACTTTCAAGAAGTTTTGTCTCATTAGTCATTACTTCCTGCATATAGACCTACTGTGAAACTACAACCAGCAAGTACATCAACTGACAGGCAAGATAAATATAAACCAAAGAGTTTCCAATGGAAGGAAATTGCTTTACTTTTAACAAGGTGGGAAGACGCACAACATATGTTATTAAACAGCAAGTCAGTGTTTGCGAGGTAGTCTAGTTGCTCATTTGACTGGCAGAGGTAGAGCTAGTTGAGAAATCAATAGCTAAGGCCAGTCAAAATGATGAATTATCCAAAGTTTTCCAAAATGCAAAAAATATTACTCTCAGCCTGAGACTGCTTACATTATCAGGGATTCAGTTGTCTTGTTCATATCTACTCACTTTTACATAAGTAAGATTATTCTAAGATATCCATTCAGGGAGAGAATGCTCCCAGAAATAACCAGGGAAATAGCTTAACTACATTTCGCATGTGTCAACCAATTAATCTAATTGATACATCTAACAACTATGAAGGTTAATAATGCTAAATGGCTCTCCTCTTTTAGCAGGTTGATATAACTACAAAACAAATATATACCAAGGACCAGAAGCAAGTTAACTCTCAAATTCCATAAGGGTTTACCTATATAAAGTCCTCCATGCAATTTCTTTCCACAAGAGAAAAGATGGATTATTTTAAAGATGAAAGCTGAAACACATTGGAAATACAGTCAACAGGTATTAAACCCCTTGTATCTTCAAAGTTAAGGCATTTGGGTGCACAATCATACATAATGCTCCCTTGGATTGATGTAGACTCTTCCAGGTGCTGAGTTTTGCGGGTATCTGCTGCTCCAATTTTTGTAGTATGTTTGCTGATAAATTGGATACATATGCTGAAGACTTTCGTGTTCCTGTGGCTCTTCAGCCTCACAAGTAAGTTGCCTTCCATTCACAGCTTTCTAAAAACACACAGAGGAAGCAATCAGTTTCATAGTTCGTGTATAGAACCTGCAATTCCTATTCTTAAAGCTTTAAGCAAAATAAAAAGGTACATGATCTCCAAAGCAGTCCTACAAAACAAGAAACATGAATTTAAACATACTATTCATTAACAGACATATGACAGAAGTGTTTGTAACTACTCAGACTTGACCTCAAACTTTTGTTTCAAAGGAAGTTAGATTTTAAGGCTGAAAAAAAATCTTAAAAGCAAAACACAAACTACCAAGTAGTCTGTCAGCACTCCCATGCTTTGTTAAATTACTGAACTAGAACTTCAAAGCTCTAGCGTTTATGTATTTAAATTAGTCAGAAAAACTACCTAGGAAATAAAAGATATTAAAATGTTATCAACACTTTCCACTTCATGGACAGCAAATCCACACATCCAACAGTTACTGACTAGGATACTTTGCTCTTCATGAAAACCATCCTTATAGGCTTATTTTAAGGAACTAAACAAAATTGAAGCTTCAATCAGGAATTCAAGCCATCTTATTATTACCATGTGCTGCAAGTTTTCAGCATCTTTCTCTCTGTACTGGTTTTGCAAAGCAAAATGTTCTTTCTGAAAGAAGAAAAGTTACAGTGGAAACAAGTCAAAATTCAACACTGCATAACAGGTTTGGTTTATACAAAAGTGCTAGTCATCACAACATACATGCTGCCTTGTGAAGTGTCTTACCTGACTACCATTTAGAATACTTCTTACAAGCTAATCTCTGGCAGAAAAAAAGATGCCATTATTAATTTGGGAAGTGTTATTTACACATATTTCATTTTGACTTCTTTGTTTAAGCATAAGCATGTTTGAGAAAGATGAAAAAGATTTTTTATTTTAACGTGACATCTTTAGATAAGCCACAGGTTAAAATAAAAGTAAAACCCAAAATCAGTTATACATTGTAAGGTTTTCACAAGCATTGCATGGATAAATGCCAAGTCTGATATTGCACATTAGTATTTAACTGAAAAAGAATTTAATTGTACACTACTGAGAGTAGAAGGGAGTACTTGGTTCTATTTCTTAATTTGATAAAATTAATCAAAGTACTTCCTACTGAAAAACTAAAAACTTCTAA
>KZ505796.1:733880-752914 GCA_002844005.1 Limosa lapponica baueri | reverse complement strand
AGAAAGTCACTTTATTCTGCAGTTATTTGCCCTTTGTTGGTTCCCAAAGAACAGTCCCACCATCAAGATGAAAATAGTTTTCAAGTCTGCTTAACACTGAGTTTCAAAAAACTCATTAGCACCGCATAACTATTACAGTAACAAACAAGTCTTAAAGCTGGCAGTGATCTAGTGATCAAAGCATCTAAGAGGTGTTTCTATCACTTAACTCTTTGGCCAGGTCTCCCTGCCTCTAATTTTATTATATCTGGGAGACAAAGTTCTACCCGTTTCAGGAAGAAATGCTTCCTTGCCCCTTCTCTCCATCTAGTAAAAACACTGCATACGTCACAGAGAGCACACTTGAATGGATATTTTCAAATCCTAAGGAACTCAGTTCTTTGTTAGGTGTCTACGGCTTTACACTGTCAGAAGTGTTAAAGTATCTAAATGTTGCACCTTTTCTTCTTAACCTTAGTTTTGAAAAAGAAAAACTGTACTGCAACTATACATTTACATTTCTGTGAATAAAGGTACTTTTTCCAGGGAAGATTTAGTACAACTAAAACCACTTCCTCATGAATAGAAAACCTTCCTGCCATTGAGCCAGCTCACTATCAGAAGGGCCAGTTTGAACCTAATCTTTTTACCTGTTATTTAAACCTTTTTGGAAAGTAACACTTCACTAAAAATAATGTAAACTCAATATTTTTACAGTTACATTAGTGCCTAACAGGACTGTGGGGAGAAAACAGAAGAACAACTTTAACTAGCTATCTCATTCTAGACTTTCAGACAAGTGAGACGTTACAGACTCCAGTTCAGTAGCACAAAAGGTTTGAATAACTAAGAGTTTAAAGCCTCATTCAAGACAAGAGTAAATAAATCTTTTCCTGAATATTAAATGCAATGTCTGAAAATACTTACTGGTTCAATCTGCAATGTAAACAGAGGTCTGCTTATACTGAACTAATACTGTAGTAGATTGATACAGTCATGGAATGATCAAGAGCCAATACAATTCTCACAAACATTTCAGAAGTAACACTTTGACTTCCCTTTGCTTTGATTTTAATAAGGTTTTTCTTAACCATCTGCCCAGTTCCACCACTCAGCTCACTCATCTCTTCATACCTCAAACCGCTTTCAGAACATACAGAATCATATCAGTGATACATCAATGTTCCGTTTCAGATTTATTGGCATACATTTTGGATAATAATTCTGTTTCTAGAAATCAGTTGAACTTTCAACAATAATTCTACATGAGCACTAGTTTAGTTTTAAAAAGTTAATATGACACTACAACAGAGCTATACAATATATTGATAATGCCAGTTACTTAACACAGGATTCAAAACATTGCTTCCAGTCCAAAATTTTTTTGCCACCATTATGATGCAGTAACTTTGTTATTGCAACATGCTACTTCCAAACGTACAGTTAATCGCCAACTGACTGACTTAAAGGATCACCAGTTTTAATACCAAAAAATGCTACCTGAGAATTATGACTTAGGATACAGCTAACACTATGGTATCATCACCAAGTTCTTCCCTCTATGCCACACTTAACTAGTAATATCGGGGCACGATAGGCTACAGTAATAGCTTTTGCACAATAACACGTTTGCTTCCATTTTGTAATTCTTGCTTTTCCCAACAGCCTCACAGTGGTACCAACAACATGAAGTAGCTAAGTTGCTGGTCTTTCAGCAGAAACCCCACCAATTTCAAGTAATGTTTCATTTTTTTTATCTTCCTTCCTCTTCACTTTTTACTTTTCCACATTTGTTAAAGTTCAAGTTTTGAAGCAATTTTCAGTTACTTAACTTTTAACATGACCTGCAAATTCACTGCAAAACAAGTTTGAAAACTCATCTAATCTTTTCTACTTTTCCCACTCCTCCTATAGTGTTTCTGGCCTATTTTTCGAAGTTTTGTTTGTGATATTTTGTCTTGTAATTCCATTAAAAGCATTTTTTCCCCTCTTTAAAAGTCATACTGCTTTTGCTCCTCAACTCTCAGAATGCAATCTGTAGATCAATTGCAAAAATATGCAATTTACCATTTACCAGGCGACATTGCTATTTCATCGTACCTGAACTAAGAGCATGAATTCACCACACAAGCAGGCGAAACACGTGTGGGGAACAAGAACCCTCACATCACCAAAGACTAATGTTCTGTAAGCAAAGAAAACCATCTGCCTGCTCTAGAATTTCTATCAACAGTGGACTGTAGACACGATTTAGACAAACACTGGAAACCAGAACAGGAAATTCCAGTGGGTTCATTTATTCAATTAAAACTAGAGACAAAAGAAATGATCTCACATGGCATGAAAACACAACACACCCTTGCTAGAAAAGGGAGTTGCACCTTTTATTGCCGTGGAGTAAGTGATAGAACCAAAATTGTCATATTCTGTCAAAGAAAGCTGGTGCTGGGCTATAGTGTTTCTATGCAGAACATCTGAGGGTTTGTGCTTTGATACTTACAAAAGGTTGCACTGTCTTACCTTTACATTTTACAGAATTACAGAATCATTTATGTTGGAAAAGATCTTTAAGATCGAGCTCAACCATTAACGTAACACTGCCAAGTCCACCACTAAACTATGTCTCTAAGCATCATGTCTATGTGTCTTTTGAAGACCTTCCAGGATGGTAACTCAACCATTTCCCTGAGCAGCCTGTTCCAGTTATTGGTAACTATAAAAAAAATCAATAATTATTTAATAAGTATAAACACTAAAATGCTTGATTTTGCAGAGTTTCATAAAAGCATTGAGTTTTACTCTAAACACACTCCTCAAACACTAAACTTGTGCCTCATTCTAGTCCCTATCTGGTTAATGTTTTTTTGTTTTTTTTCCATTAAGATCCTTCATCAATATAGATGAGTTTATCTATGCACATTTTGTGCTTCCTTCCATTCAGTCTTGTTTGCCTAAACAGCTCTTCAGTCTAAGGCAAGTTATAACAATAATGCTTGCTTTTTCATCAAGGAAGAGATGTTCCCACATGAATTAATACCATTAGGAAAAGAACTAGAAGACTGTAAGGGAGCCATGCTCTATAAATAAATCAATATTATGGTATGTTTAAGAGTACTGTGGATGATCTTTTTAAATTCGATCCAGCATTCAGTAAACGGTATTATGTTTTCAACTGTGCTAATACAATTTCATTATCTTCTTTCCTGATATAAAAAGGAATCTAGATATCACAATTAAAGAGTTTTAGTGTTTGACCAGGTTGCTTGGCCAAGTATATGAGGTATTCTTACAAGTTGCAAGCCTAAAGTCAGTCTTCTCATGGCTAGAATTACCAATGGGGCTGTATTTCCCTTTTCCACTTATTTCTGTTGCTACAAAAAAAGCCCTATTAATTTCTGAATGTTTCGAGAACTCTGAACATTCATGCATTGCATTATACAAAACAACGTTTTTTCCTCTTTCCTTGAGAAGCACCTGTCAAGCTAGACATAACTTCAGTTCTTTTCACACTGTCAAAGACTGTCCATCTCAGTCATGTTTCTACACTAGTAAAGAACTATTCTTTGAAATACAGTGAAACTAATTCTAACGATTCAAAGGATTGCCTGAATTAGCGACCACTCCTTTTTATAAATATTATGCAACAGAGGAATTCCTCTTTAAGCCACCGAAATTCTTCCGTTGCTCAACTTCCTCCTGATTTGCCTCGAAACTCAGTTGCCAAGCAGAGACCCCTCTCTCACCAAGGGCATAACCTTAGGCTGCTCACTGATCTTTCCTATGACATGCAAAAAATACTTCTGAGTAATAAAACAGTATTTCCATGACAATGATTATTAAAAAAAAACACCCAGACAAAAGCAATAGCTTTGTTGCTAAAAAAGTTGATGAAGATGAACCTACAGTCTTCACAGTAAATAAAACTATTTACATTGTCATGTTTCCTTTGTTCCATATAGTATTCCGGTTTTGGACTTCTGCCTCACTATTTTAGGGCTATAAGTGAACTGGTTCTTCTTGACTCTTAAGTGATTCACATGAATACATAAACTGGTATCTGCAAACACCAGTATAGAGAAATTATTATGAGTATTCAGTTACACAGTACTTTTACATACACGTAGCTTATTATTTAATGTTAGCATGTAAATGCTAATGTATACTTTAAAGCATACTTAAAGTTACTTACCACTACTTACCAGTAACTCCAAGTCTGAAGGAGTAACTATGAAAGACATTGGTGACCCAGTATTATCATATGTCTACAATATCCCCCTTCATTTTAATACCAACACGCATCTACTCAGATATGGGTAAAATCTAGTTAAATATTGACTGCTAGGACACAAACAGGAATATTTCAGCTTAGTTGCTTCTGGAACACTTCACAAGATCCAAAAAAGCTACTGTGCACGATTGGAACAATAACCATACAGATGATTTAAAAATTTGCATGTTATATCTAAAAACTTACCAGAATCAGCTTAAATTGGATCAATCCACTTTTAATCATCAGTTATTGTGAGTATGCAGATGACACCATCTAAGTTCACTCTCCTTTAACTTTTCTTTGCACCTTTATGCAGCCTATAATTTCCACTCATATTGAATTTGATCATCTATTGCTGTTGACAATGCAGTGACATTTGCTGCAGTTCTTTTCAGTGTAACCAGCAGCTTACATCTGAACTATCTACAGAGAGGCTCACCAGCATGCTTGTCATTTATAACTAAACAATGCAGCTCAAACAGCATTTGGAACAAATTACGTGGCTAGTACAGACTTTTAGTCAAGCAGGACAAGACATAGTGACAGGTTGCTAACTTGCTTCTTTTACCTCTTTACAGCTATTCGCGTGTTGGTTTGTTACAGCAAAACAATACAACCAAGCACTTATAGGCTAAAGCTACTATTTTGACGCTATTTCTATTAGACAAAGCAGAAGCTGTTGCCTCAAGTATAACAGAGAGTACATGTTGATTATAGGTAGTACCAGGTAGAAAGACTTAGCCTCCAGCTCCAGTTCTTTTCAGTTTTGGACTTCCACAGAAGAGAAAAAGAACAGGTACACTGACAATGTTATAACAACCACCATTATTTTAAAATAAAGCATAGTTAACATCTAGCCTGAAAAAGAACTAGATCTCTCTCCTCTCTTTCCCAAAACAACTTAAAACTGCATTTATCCAGCTTGAGAGAAATGACTATTTGATTCAGCCTGTTTAGGGTCTTTTCTCTATTTACAAAATACATTTCGATAACACATTTTATTATATGCTTAACAAAGACTACAGTCAGCTTCAGCTTTTCTTAGTTCTTAAGTACTCACTAATAGAAGCCACAGTAAGCAAAACTAAGAAAGAATTCAAAGCCAAGAGTTCAGAAGAGGAAAACAATAAGGGATGTACTTTATGCATAGTCCTATAAAGGATAAATAATTGCATTTCCTTTGGTTGTCATTTTGCCATCTAGCATCACTAGAGATGCACAAATAACAAAGTAGTCCATATCTTCTGATTTTGCAAACAAGATAATCTTTTACCATATTACTTAAATCATAGGAATGTATTAGCTGAAGTATGAGTCATCAATACTGCATTTGTTGAGTACCGTAGCAACAGAAGAAACAGTTACTACATAGCACAAAAAAGCATTGTTTCTTTTGTGTCATCTTAGGTGTTATACCACCTTCAAGATCAGAAGACAAAAGCCTATTACACTTTTTGCCAATTCAGTGTTTTATACCTTCATATCATAATCATCAGGCTGCTAGTAAAAGTAGCAATGATCTCAGAAAAGTTTCTTGCTTCATTCAGCAACAATACTAGCAAAGTATTACTCAAAGTACTATTTATAATACACAATATTCTTTTCATGCATTAGTTTAATGAGAAAGAGGAAAGCTTTTATTGGCAACTCATATTTGGTGAGCTTTAGTAACGAGCAACCACATGAAGAAAACTACAAGAATCTTTTCAGTGTTACTCTATGAAATCCATCTTTGAAGATGGGTGAAGATTTTTTTCCTAGGGTCTTCCTCTATCAGAAAAACAAAAGAAAAAAAAAAAGCTTCTATAGGTCCTTAAAGCTGCAAAGTTACATCAGAGTACCAGAAAAACAGTATCAGTTATACACAAATAATTACCTGAATTACCTCAGGCTTGTAATTCAGCATATCAGTGGTTAGAATCACATTATTTATACAAAGTACTGAAGTTGGAACAAAAATCCCATTACAAACAATTACAATCTAATTCTCACTAATACTGACAGGTGATTAAAGTTTTCTTCAGTGTAAGCAGAAATCAAAAGATCAGGTTAACTGATTTAATATATATTTAAAAAAATTTACACTTTAGGGGCTATAGTCAGGATCTATACTTTTCATCAACAGACTGGTTTATGATATGAAGTGCAATAATCAATGCTGTTAACTGAAGCTGTCTCCCATACATGGGTCCCTTCTGTGTTGCCTTGTGCAAAAGAAGCCTTTTGAATTCACCTGGAGTTTCTCAGGTAGCCCAATCCAGTGCAAAGCCGTGCTGCAGTTAAGAAGAGCAGTCCTACCCTTCCATGCTCTCCACTAATTTTAACTGTTTCATTTGCTAGAATTAGCTTTCCAGCATATCATCTCTATGACCCTGTTACATCAGACTACACTCACACAAACACTAAATGCTGGTAAGGACCTTCATTGCCCGTTGCTGTCTTGTTTGTACAGCATTACTTTAGATCACAGGAAGCTACCCATAAAAGCATACTAAAAATTCAATTACTTGTCACAGAATTAGTACAGAGTCTTTTGTTGCTGTTAAATATAAATCCAAGTAAAAAGATAAAATTAGAAGTTACATAATTGCAAGCATTTAAAAGTGATTTAGTGATGTTCACTGGGAATCAAAACCATACTTTGGTAAATTAGCCACGCTAATGCCCAAACCCCAATATATCCCTAGCACTCAAACCTTAACAGCTTAAAAGAATGGCAGTTGTAACTAGCAAGGAAGATGATGCTGAAGTCACTTGTTAAGCTTACCAAGTATATTTTTCCCCCCCATATGAATATTTTTTTATAAAACTATGTATATTCTCTTCATCACAGAATTTCAACTATAGCTTTTTCTACTTCAGGAGGAGCAAAGTCTGTCAAACACTATTAGAGACATGAAAAGGATCAATCTACCAGTTTCCTGACCTTTAAGGATGACTTTAACACCAAGGACATGAGACTCAGGTATCACATGTGTAGGGAAACTTCTGGGTTGTGAATCAACAATCAAAAAACTCCACACATTGCCAGGAAAGCAAAAATCAGACTAAATCAACATAATAAAGGAAAGTTAACACTTTTCCTACCTCATTGAAGATATATATATAACCACTTACTCACCTGAAGCATAGCTTCTTTCTGTGGTACAGAGAATGCTCTCTCCTCACACGAGGATGGTTTGTGAGTGGGTGGAAGATCAATCCTGTAGTAACGAAAGAATGAAATATGACATGTCATGTTTGTGAAGTCCAATTGAATGGTCAGTTAAATATTATTTACTTTAGCTGCCAAATGATCCAACACTCACACTCAGGGACACACACCTTTGAGTCAGCAATGACACATACATGGAGTATTGTAACAATAATATACCCACCACTGGCAATAATTCAGCCACACACTTTTTGTAGAAAAGCACTGTCTATAATTTGTTATTTGTCCTATAAGGTGTTAAGTAGACTGAACTCTCCACTGCCACCCTCTCTCCCCTCCAACTAAGTATGATTAGGGACTATTAGCATCTATCATCATTTCTTGTTTATGAGATACAGCTTGAAAAACCTTCAAGAAAGCCTCAGAATCAATTATTACATGCAAGACCTCTGTACTGTAACTTTTTCAGTGAAAGCAAGTGGTTATAAAAATGAAAATGTTTAAGACTATTCATGTAAATATGCTTCAGCTACAGAATTTAAGAGAAATAAACAAGAAATCAGTGTTTCTAACCACATTAGAAATTACCCAGTTTTAAGAAAACACTTGACTCATCTTACTAGCTCAAGAGATTCAAATGTTGAAACTTATTTTATGCTAAATTCTATAAGTTACTTGATTCTACTCCTCATTAAGTATACACAGACATGACAGATTTTCATTTCTCGTTCAGTTTAAGTGTTAACTGTACACAGCATATGTGAAAAGACTTCTATTTACAGATATTCAAAGCCATCATCAGTTTTTATGCATGTTCCAAGCAAGGTCTAAACATCATCCACTTTAGCTGACAAAATCTTTTCAGACTTTTTTTGCTTACTTGTTTTTGACCATATTTGATGCTTAAAAAAGTAAACCACATGTCTGCATCAGAGACTTGAAGAAATAACGTGCTTTCTGGAATACTGGTTAAGTCAGTCATTTCTAAGCACACACGTCTGTGGGTGATGGCTTCATTTTACACATATTTCTTTCTTAGTGGACTTCTACTCTGCAAAGCATGGGTAATTTGCTCTCATTTTAGACCTACAGTTATGATAAACTAGCAGTCTGTGGCATCAGTCAAGATGGATCTCTCCCCTGCCCTCCAGTTCAACCAATGAGCAGTTTTCTTTCAAAAAAAGCTTCTGAAGAGACAAAGAATTATATTACCTCTGAAGTCATTCTTAGCTTCCTCAATTCTTTTTCAGAAACATAAGGGATTTTACATTTGTCTACTCTGTAAATAAACCCCTGAAATTATGACAGCTGCACAGCTGCTAAGGAGACTCAGACCTTTAAACTTCTGTATAGAATGAATGCTTTCTGCATATTGCTTTCAATTAAAAAAAAAGATCCAACACATACTTACACTTTGTCAAGATAGGATGGCCTTTTTTTCCTTGGGGTCAGCAGCACTGTCACAAAGATGGTAATGATAAAAAGAGCAAGGACTGCTCCAATCACAGCCCCTGCTACAGCAACAGAAGATGTCTGCTTAAATGGCATATCTGCAATGTGATAGCATAGGTTACATCTTAAAGAAGTTCTCATACTTCAATTACTCAGATAAGCTATTTCAGTGTTGCGTTGCTCTGAGAAATGTTTCTTCCTTCCATGATAAAACAAAGCCTCGTCCTGTGCTAACAGTCTTGCAGTCTTGGCTCCAGTCACCCATGCTCAAAGATCTCATGGATCATCAATATAATTTCAAAAATTTCATTGTCTCCTTTTAATAAATACTAGCTGCATGCTTTTATTTTCAATTTCAAGGCAAGATGAAGTTACAGAACACGCTTTGCACTTACATGAGCAAACGAGGTGTTAATTCAATAAGCTAGACAACTATGGCTCTACTGGCAATCTTTAAAGCCCCTGAAGTCTGCAGAAAGGAAAAAAGGGAAACTTAAGGGAAAAAAAGACATACTACAAGGAGCAATGAACATGCAAACTCACTAATACTTCGCTTACACTTTGCTTACACGCTTTACAAAGCAACCCCTAAGACCATCTGTCATCTCGAGGACATGACACTTCAAGCTATGAGAAAGTAATTTTTACAAATGAATTTTAACGAGAGAAAAGTTTTTTTTTTTTAAAAAGCATTTTTCTTTTGACCTCAGCATTGTCAAATCTAATGTTTTGCAACTCTCATACTGAATTAACACACTTGTCAGTCTTTGAAGGTCACCCATTTCACTATACTAAGAACCTAAAAAGTTTTAAATCATGTAAAGCTGTGAAACTTGTTAGATATTTTAATTCAATATCATCAATCTCACTGTTTCAAACTTGCAACAAAAGGCTTCTCAAAAAGATGAAAAATTGGAATTATTCCCATGAGGTTCACTAAAACTTCTACCTGTAGTATATAGGTAGATTACAGAAATAACGGTCTGATCTACACTGATCACTGGATAAGAAAGGTAACAGCAAAGGAACTCAACACTAACAGAGCTCTCTACTTGTAACATATTTGTAATGCAGTTTACTTCAGGTAGATTCCTTCAGAAAGAATCATATGCTGTGTTTATCCAAACACACACAAACCATACTCTAATTAATCTCTTTACCAGAAGAAACTTTAGGAGCCTCTCCAGCTACGTATTCTATTCACAGGTCAAAAAACCAAAACAACTATCCAATCTGTTTTATCAATTCCTCATAGTTCTAATGTTATTCTGCCCGTATGGTGGAAAGGTGGATAAAGGCAAATTTTTCTCATCCCTCATGTAAAAAAAAACCACCACCACCACAACAACAAAACCCAAACCAAAACAACCCCAAACCATCTTATTTCCAATCTGATACAGGAATGCCTGTCCTCTCACTGCATATGAATGACATAACAGCAATATTCCCCTGGGATCACTCATGCAGGTATCTTTAAGCAGATTGAACAAGACTGAAATAAGCATTTTTGGTGACTTTCTTAACACTAAGGGATAAAGTCATAGATTAACACCAGCAGGAAGCTAATTCACCCTGGAAGATCACAGTAACACATCACCTTCAGTGATCATGGTTCTATTTTACAGAGTAGCTTTCTTGGCAGAAGCTCCATTTGTCTGTCAGTACCAGTCTATACACACAAGAACCATCATTCCCATCTTCTCCTGAAGAATGGGCACATGAATCACTGAAAGGCTCAGTTAAACACTACATTTTAATTAGCTTAAGTTTAGTTTACACTGGGTTCCCTCTTTAAGTGATAAAGTTGTAGGTAACTAATATACAGCGTTTGGTGTAGAATTCATGAAGACGCTTTAGTCTTGTGAGCACAACTTTACCAGAAGAGTTACTTGACTGTTTCATACTGTACCAACTTTACACTGTGGGTTTTTTTCTGGTAAATTCTGCTATAATATCGAAACATCAAAGTATTATACTTTCAATTAAAGTTTTTGAGTGCGATAACAATAGCTACCCATTTACCTTTGAACACCAGGAAAAATAACAATATCCCAGCAAGCGTAGCAACGTACAGGAACTGAAATTGCTTTAGCAAAAAAAGTAGGCCCAAAATTATATCAGACTAAGCAAAGGAATGACCAGAAACCCAGACCACCGTGCCAAGCTGAACAAGCCAGAAAGCACCTACGATACATGGTATCAGCTGCACAGCATTTGAACCACAAGTTGGTCAGAAACAGATGGGAATTGATTCACTCCAAGAAATATGTTTAAGCAGAGCTACAGCAACTGAAAACAAAAAAAATTTCTTTTAGAAGAATGTGAATCCTAGACAATGTATCAGCTGTGCTTCAAGTGAAACAATCTGGACATCAACTATACCTATTTATCGTTGTCAATGTTCATACTCTTCAAATAGTTTAAGATACTTGTTTCATATGCTTATGGTCACTAAGAGGAAATGCTAAAAAAGCCCATCTTAAACAGCTTAAATACTTAAGGTCCTTCTACCCAGCCTCTGGTTTTATTTTGTTTTTTCATCTTCAATTTTAAGAATATATCTGTCAAACATTTTTGAACACTACCTATGTTCCAGAATGTAACAAAAAGTTTATTCACACAACAGCCATTTGTACTTACAATCAATTCTTTTTACAGCAGACATAATGTACAAAACATTGCAACACGCGCAAGCCCTATCCCTATTATCAACTTCAACTCCAAAACATTTCAACTTCTTAACCCATAGGAATTAAATATATATATAATCTATATTTTTAAAAATCAAAACAAAAAATCCACAGAGACAAAAGCAAGATATCCCATGTGGAGAACAGGTTTATGGTTATGTTTATTTCCAAGTAACACCATCTTTTAAAGATGATATATCAAGTATTTTTATTTGAAGAGAGGTATTATCTCTTTATTCCAGAAATAATTTGGATCAGAACCTTCTGCTAGAAATTTAACTCCTTTTCTTGTGTTTGCACTCAAACTACAGAGACACACAATATCATCTGCTATCGTTCTTGAGACTTTGGTCAATCATGTATCAGTACTCCATTAATCCAAACATGAACTTAAGTTGTTTGGGGATGCTTTTCCATTTGAATTTCAAATAAAGCTGCTGTTTTAATCTTTTTAAAGACATGCAGTCATATGCAATCACAGTGTATTGTCTACAACGCTCAATACAACTATTTTAGTGAAGCTCTAAATGCTGTAAGCTACCAAAGATCATGAGGATAGAAAGGAACTTCCAGCATGAATGTTCATGAAGCAGCCGTAACTATGCAGCCTATTTAATTTTAAAGGTAACAGATTTTTCCCTTTTCAGGTTTCAAATATTAATAGCCCTATCAGGTTCATTTTCTTGAGCTAAACTCTTAAAAATGGCACTTCAAAGGATCTACTATTCTAATAATGAATTTATAGTTGTTCTGTAATTCATCTAAAGTTATTTCATTCTTCCCTACATAATCAGCAGAATTAGTTTGGCGAAACTGCTTATGACAAAGTAGAACAGCTTCAGATGTCAAATGAGATGTCCTACATACAATGCCATTTTAAAGAAGAACAGGAATACGTTGTTAAATCAGTATTGATTATTTGCAGGGAGAACAAACCCACTGCGGTATGAGACTGCACAATTTATCTAAACTCCTGTTTCATACATTCTATAGTTGGACCACCAAATAGTGTTTTCACTATATGAAGTAGCAATGTAAATGTCCACTTCTCCACTAATAATCTGAAATTCTATAGTTACCCTCTTCAAAGCAAGCATTGTAACTTATTCAGAAGCAGCGTAAAACCGCTGTTTTAACTTCTGGGCATAAAAATTCTAGCAAATGCTTTGACACCTCTTAGCATGCTTAATGTTTATTGGCACCCAGGAAAAAATTCGCATTAGCTTCCACCTTTGAAATCTATTAGTTTTCTTCTTAGTTGTGTCCAATCCTCCAGCTTTCAAATACAATGGTAAGATTCCAACAAAGCCTCAGAAACAGGTCTCTAAACTTGTACCTTGTGTACTTGCAAAAAGAGTCGTCTTCGTTAATGAGTTTTGACATCCTGCCAATTACAGACCTAACAAAGTATCTCACAGTATGTATATATACACACTAGCATAAGGCTTTAGAAATCAGCGACTATAAAAAAATATTTTTTCATCTTATTCAAAGACAAACCTTTGACCTGTTTACACAGTTACTCCTCAAGATTTTGTTCATAAGTTAGTTTCAGTGCAATGACTTCTTTTAAGTACATAGTTACAAGAAGGCTCATTAAAATGCTAAGAGGTATTCATTTTTGTGCAGAAAAAACCTAAAAATAAAGCTTTGATTCTGCTGTAACTAATTTCAATTGGTAAAGTGTTTGCTATACAGAAGCATTAAATTTAACATGTATGGTATCCCAATTGGAGTAATTCACTTAATCTGCAAAGCAAATGCCCAAAAAGATTATAGTTGATCATTGCCTTAGGTAAACTTGCTTTTAAATTAGAGAGCCAAGACAGCTGCTTTCTGTTCTTAAATAATTTTGAATGCCAACTTTAATTTAGCCTTTTTTTACCTCTGACATAGACCAATATAAACACTCTGCATTAAAACTCAAAATCTTAAACAGTAGTACAGCATTGGGAAAAAAAAAAAAGCAGCTCAAATACATTTTCCCCAGATTCAGTATTTTCATTTGTCAAGTCACAATATAAAAACCTTCAAAAAAACCCCATCAGTTTCAAAAAGTTTATTCCTTCTTTTGTGTAAGTATAAACAATCTGAAAGTGATCAGCCAATGAAATGAACTGCAGGTACAAGTTTAATTCAGTGGTTACTACACATACCACTCCCTCCGAGATATTACCGAGCCATCTATGTGAGAAACAAAGTCTTCTTCATTGTCATCGTAACATTCACCACCCATATACTTCATTCCCAATGTTCCACCTTCATAGTAATCCATTGGTCTTTCATAACGTTCCTGGTACCTGTTAATATTGTCTATATTGTTCCACTCTGGTTTTTCAGGGTCTTCTAAATAATCTTTAGATATTAGGCTGTTCATTGGATGCTTTATTTCTTTTTTTATACTGCCAGGGTAAGAATCCACATCATCTGACTGAAGAACATCTATTTGAGACTCTTTTTGCATATCTGATGGTGGAATGTAGTTCTTAGCAAAGTAGTCACCACGGAACGTCCGTCTTCTCCTATAGCAGATAATTCCAACCAGAACACTGACAAGTATGAGGAAGAGAGCCCCACCCACCGCACTACCGATGACAGTACCCCAAGTGTCTTCCTGCATTGCTGGCAAGGTTGATGTTGGGAAATCTATTATTCTAGGTTCTGTTGCTAAACCTGTGACGCCATCAGTCGAAGGATGCCAGGGAACCGTGGGCAGTCGAGTGGTAGTAGTAGGAGGATCTAATGGAAAGAGCAAAGAAGTAGACAAAGACACAGAAAAGGCACAGAATGTCAATGCAAGCTATATCAGTTAAGGGTTTATAAGAAGGCAAAGTTGATGGGTATGTTCTACAAGAATAGTTTTTCATTCTCAGGTTCATAGCAGTACAAAAAGTCTTACTCTTTCCACAGGCTTTGATCTAGCTTCATTACATGTGGTTTTGAGCTATACTGCAGCAGGATAGGAAGTATGGGGAGAAAATAAAATAAAAATAATCTTTAAGTAAACATCTTGCTCTCCTCCAAATAAGGAGATGCAGCATTTTTGTTCAAATGTTCACTGTTCATACTTTATTATTTACCTCCCCCATGGAAGAATGCTGTCTGTTAGGGAAAACCCAAGGAGCCCTCTTTATTTCCAGCCAGCAGTTAGGAATACTGGATCAAATTAATCGATTATGCCACAGAGTGAATTATTCCACATCAAATTCCCACTTCAGAAACTGTTCAGGGCACTGAGTATAAGAATGAAAAACTATCAGTTGTGTGCGCAGTCAGCAGCACATGAACTACTGATTTTTAAGCTATTCTCTCCAAAAACATTTGTTGCATTAATACAACTTACTCAAGTTCACTTTGGGATTAGTGAAAGAAGCATAGTTAAAAATGGCATGTATTAATCTCAAAATAAGACATGTTGAGCAAGGTGCTTTCAGGATTTTAAAATAAAAAAACTGGAACACTTGAAGCAAAAATGATTTCTATGCATTCCTCCTAAAAGCAATTTGATCCCTCATGCACAAAGAAATTTCCATATTCATTCCTCAATGTAAAGTATCAACTGATTTCATGTCAAGTTATGCAGCTAAACAAGAGATTGCCAGATACCAAGCCTCTCCAGCACTCAACTTTTTCCTTTGTTCTTTAGGTCTACTGGAGATATGTGCATCTATATTGAAGATAAGGTTGCAAGTGATGGGCTGATGACACTGAGAAAGCCTCCTGAGATTATCCCAGTCAATTGCAGTGTTACATGCAACTCCAGCTTCTATACCTGTGCTGCACTGAACAAAACCAGCTTTTTGCCTCGCCCAGTGCAAGGTAATTTTAAAATCAGTAAAGCAACAAACACTAAACATGTTATTGTAGCTTGAATCTTTTAGAGAGAATATTACATGGACAGCCAAGTAGCTCATTATGTCATGTTATTTAGTTAAATGCCCATAAGCAAGATTCATGGAACTACTACTACCGTATTACAGAGGCACCCTAAATTTACCACCACAAAAAGTAAAATAGATAGAACTGGAGATCTGTCAAGCTTCCAGTTATTTGACAAATCATAACTTTAAAGATTCATAGATATGATTTTTAATCTTACTACTCAGAGACTGCCATACAATTCCCTCATGCTATACAGAATTGGCACATTTGTCATGATCACTTCAAATCGTACTTTGGACTGCACCTCACTGCTGAATGCAGCATTTTAAGCTCGACATAAGTAAAGTTTTACATATTTTCAAAGCACATAATTATATTACTTGACTATGTAAAAGTGGTGATTTGTTAGGGACCTCTACATAAATGAAATTAATTTGACAGAAGACAGGAAACTGGATAAGGAAGATGCACTATCAAAGTGAACAAGAGGAATTCAGATTATGATTTTAGTAAAAACTGATCTAAAGTGAGTTTAATAATTTAAAAAAGAAATAGAGGTTAAGGAATCCACGTTTACCAGTGATCCCATGTCCCACAAATCCATAGGTCAAGTAGTTAAACTCAAAACCCTCTTCCTTGAAAATGTGTTTGCTTTAGACACAAGATTTGTTAGCTTAAAATACAATTTCAGACAGTACCAGCAACATCATCTTCCAGGCTATATATACACATTGGTTTTTTTAAACTGACTTCATAATTGTTCATCTATTTCTCTCTGGTACTGAGGTCTTCAGTTGCATCCTCCACATCCACAATATAAAACACACATTCACAAGTATGTAGTATTTGCATCTTGGCAAGTTTAACCATTATATATGTGAAATAAATACAGTGGTATTTACACTATTATTAATATAATAAAATACCAGTATTTTTATGAAAAGCTTTCCTTCAAAACTTCTGATTTATCCCATAGTTGTCAGGCTGTCCAGCTGCATTATCTACAAGCACTAATTAAGATATTAACCTTAAATTCATTGCAAATATAGTATCAATTCAGTGTTTGTTTATACGTATTCCTAGAATACATAAGCATAATTACTTCTACTGTCCCTGTCAGTACCTTTTATTGTTGAAGAAGGACAAAATTAAAGTCGTCCCTCCTTGTTTATAATGCCCGTTACAATTAAGAACATGTGAAGTTAACTTCTGATGTCACCCAGAGCTTTCTGAATGTAAAACTAGATTTATTTTTTTTACTTCCTGCACCAAGCAAGCTTCCCAAATAAAAAATATTAAGATTAGGAAAGCCAGAGTTCCTTACCCCTATTCCATAATATTTTGCTTGCAAATCACATCTCAAATGCTATCTCCAAATTAAGAAAATGCCACTCTTGTCTGTTGGCATGAATTCTTACATACCAACAAGCTGTTTAATTATAACATTCCATATCATCACCAATACCTGTTTCTTTGAGTTCTTAATGCTTTTTACAAAACATTAAGCACATCACTTAAAGTTAATTGTTTCAAATAGCACTTTATTCAAAAGCATTGATTTCCTATTGATTATTTCCTTTCACATTTTGGTTATGACCCAACATTTAACAGCTCTCATCTCTTTCACTAATATAAGCTTGTGTTGTTGCACAAACCACAACATAAGAAAGTACTCATGCAGGTCGGGGAGCTGAAAGTGGCAAAAATTCTGAAAAAATTTGGTTTTAGGTTAAATGCATCTTGATTTCGGTTTTTGTCTCTTACTATGCTCTGAGCCCCATTCAAATCCTTATTACATATATTCTGCAGTAAGGACAAGGACAACTGAAGACCCACAAAAAATTTCTTTTTCTATTACATACTTACCACCCTCATTAAAATATCACTGAAGAAAGCAAAAACCTGTTTTCTGCCATGAAAAAGTAAACCCATCAGCTCCCCCCATACTTAAAAAGCAGCCAAGTTTTCCTACTTTGTTTCAAACTCTTTGATAGCTTTCTACCAAGAAAAGCAAGATTTGCTCTTGACTTCAAATTGAACTCTAATTCTTCTCAAAGCATCATGGTCCTTGTACAGTACACTCAGTTTTCCCTCTATTACTTATTTTCCAGATGTTTCTGACAAAGACTTTCAACAGTTTCAGTCTGATATATTTACTTTTCCCTTAAATGACTATTCTTAATGGACTTCTCCTAGCTCCTGCAATACAAGGCTTAGAACAGGCACATGAGTACTACCATTAAGTTTAGTAGAGACATCCCACTATATGACGTGTCTCACGTCCCCTAACACTGCATCTCCCCCTCTCAACCCCCCTGCAGTACATCCTTGTTCAAATGTCCATGAAATCCTCCCATGAAAGGCGTCTGAAAATAAATGGCTTTGACCAATGGCTCCAACCATTCCCACTCTACAGTCAAGTAGTGGGTAAGGACACCATGTAACCCTCTCTCCACAAAGTGTCTTATGTACACAGGTTCCACAATGGAGTTAAATATTTTACTTAGGGTTATCTTCAGTTTGTTCCCCCCATTCTGGCAGCATGATAGATATGAGGACTGAGATAGCCTGAATCAACCAACAATTTCTTTCATCAATCATCCATTTTCAAAGTTCATTTTACTTTTGCAGTTTCTAGCTGGGATTTCCACACATCAAGTAGAAAATCTTGGCATTTCTTTGGGACACAAGAGAACAATTTCTATCATTAACCAAGCTTGCAAGGAATGTTTAGGAACAATGTTGAAAGTCCAAAGCCTGCTGTATCAGACAGTATGCAAGTTAGCAGTAAGGATATCCTAGGACCTCTTTTTCTGTACAGCAGACAAAAAAAGTTCATCAATATGAATTCTAATATTATACTTTAGAAAATACAAGAGCATCTGTGTGGTGGGCTGACCTTGGCTGGATGCCAAGTGTCCACCAACATGCTCTATCACTCCTCCCCTTCAGCTGAAGGGGGAGAGAAAAATACAATGAAACCTTCATGGGCCAACATAAGGACAGGGAGATCACTCAGCAATTACCAACACAGGCAAAACACACTCGACTTGGAGAAATTAATTTATTCCAAATCAAATCAGAGCAGGATAATGAGAAAATAAAATAAAATCTTAGAACACTTTCTGCCCACCCCTCCCTTCTTCCCAGACTCAACTTCATTTCTGATTTCCCTGCCTCTTCCCCCTGAGCAGTGCAGGGGGATAGGGAATCGGGGTTAAAGTCAGTTCATCACACGTTGTCTCTACCACTCCTTCCTCCTCACACTCTTCTGCTCCAGCATAGGGTCCCACCCACGAGAAACAGTCCTCCACAAACTGCCCCAGCGTGTGTCCTTTCCTTGGGGTGCAGTCCTTCAGGAATGGACTGCTCCAGTGTGAGTCCCCCACAGAATCATAAGTCCTGCCAGCAAACCTGCTCCAACATGGGCTCCTCTCTTCATAGGGCCACAGGTCATGCTAGGAGCCTGCTACAGTGCGGGCTTCTCATAGGGTCAACAGCCTCCTTTGGGCTCCCGTGTGAGGTCCTCCATGGGCTGCAGGTGGATATCTGCTCCACCATTAACCTCCATGGGCTGCAGTGGGACAGGCTGCCTCAACCTGGTCTT
>KZ505796.1:701943-733758 GCA_002844005.1 Limosa lapponica baueri | reverse complement strand
TTCTTAAATATGTTCTCACAGAGGCACTACCACCATCACTGAGGGGCTCGACCTTGGCCAACAGCAAGTCTGTCTTGTAGCCGGCTGGCATTGGCTCTATCAGACATGGGGAAAGCTTCTAGCAGCTTCTCACAGAAGCCATCCCTGTAGCCCCCTCTCCCCCTGCTACCAAAATCTTGCCATGCAAGCCAAATACAGTCTGTATTCACAATGCTCTCTCAGAAAACAGGCCTATATATGAAGAAACAAAAGTAAAAACAATGATCAGGTCTGCTATGTTAACCCTGACAATACCGACTCTACAAGGTGACTCTGTACTTACAAGCCACATCTTTCTAGAGTTGCTAGGATTGCTGACTAACAAAGGCTGGCTTTGCTCTTAACAAAAAGTTGTCTCTTCCAAAGGCAGTCATTTTAAAAGATGACATAGGAAGCAGGTATGTTCCTATCTGAATGCAAGTCTTGTAGGTCACCTCTCTCTTGAAAATGGAGAAAGGGAAGTCTCAGTCAACAGTATGAAGGTGAGAGGACACAGAGACAAGAAGATAAAGTAAAATACTTGTGTAAAATACTGAGTAAATCTATATTACAAGATCAAGTGCTTAACATATCAAGCTGACAGCTTTCTTTGGAAAACCTGTTGCTGTAGGACTAAGTCAGGAACTTCAACAGTGCTTGATCACCTCCAAACTCATGAGAAGCATGACTTGCTTTTGCTGGACAACTATACAAAGTTTAACTTTACATCACTGAACAAGTAAGAAGTAGTGAAGATATCTGTGACTCAAAGCCAACATCAAAGAGATCTCCAGCTTCAAACACCATCTTAGTATTTCCCTATCCATATAAAAGGCATATCATTTCCTGTAACTAAAAGCTAGTGAATCTAGCATTTAGTCCCTGTCAACTACTTCCCTTATAGTTCCCTATTCCACTTCAAGAGTGTTAACATATAGGTTAGGAGTGCAACAGTATTTATTTAAAACACAGCTTTATTTTTTAACAATGCATATTAGGACCAAAAGCATTTTTTGCTCAGCTTACATTCCAATTCTACAATACATTTCAACTTAGTAGTTATTTTTTTGTAGCAGTTAAAAAGCTTTACAACTACCAACACCATGACTGTTCAGAAACACTAGTGTCGTAAGTCTTCTTTGACAGCTTCATAAATCTGAAAAACTTGAAAAATAGCAGCTTTGTCTGCTATCTTCCAAGTTTCTCTATGTTTTTGCCAAGTTTTATACAGTGGAAAGCAGCTAAGGTAGAAAAATAAGATAATTAAATGATTGCTCTACTACAGTACAGTAGTGCCACGTTCACCATTACTAGCTAATGTCTCTCAGTTAAGTCTAGTATTAAGTCAAGCTGCTTACCACCTTAAGGTTTACTGCTCTAGTCTTATTTTCCGTACTCCTGACATCAGTCTCTATGTTCCCTCTATAGAGTAACTTGAATGATTATTATTTAAGATGAACATTTTTGGTAATTCATATTCACTTACTCATCCTGCCTGATTTTAAGGGCATTTCAGCTATTTAGAGCTAGCCACACTGAAAAGTTGTTTAGGAATTACAATAAAACGGTCTTAATATTAATTTCTGGAAACAATACAGGTACTATACTTTATGATTGCCTCACCTCTCATTTTAATCAAGTCTCCTATATACTAGAAGTTAATATGCAGTGTTTTTAATCAGTTTGGTATAATGTTCTGTAAGCTACCTAAAGCAGAGTGCTGGATGCTTATCTCAGCATTAAACTGAAAAGTACAACTTGCCTGAGCATTAGCTGTAGTGACACAGCACTAGATATATTCTAAGTCGTCTAAAAATTACCTGTATTTTCTTAGATTTTGGTCATGCTATGCACTCCAAGATTAACATGAAGTTTTTAAAAGCTGTAATTAATGTCAACTGAAGTTTTTGGTTTTGTACATAACTTGTAGAACCATGACCCTGTATGATCTCTACATAGGTTCATTTTTGGCACTCCTTAAAACCAGCTAAATTTTGCTATTTGCAACAAAGTTACTCCAGCAAAAAACAGTGGCCAAACAAAGCTGAAGAGCAGCACACATGTAAGCAGTATCCACTAGTCCACACCAAACACCAACTACTGCAGCTTAACTAGCTCTACTGTAAGTTAGTTTAAGTTATGTTGCATTTACAACAGGCTAGAACATAAGCTCTCATCACAGCTCAACTAGGATGTATTTCTGTTCTGCTTTTTCAAAAACTTGATTCATTTTAGAAAACATCATATAAGAATTTATAGTTAGCCCATTTTAGCCTGTTAGCCACTAAGATAATTTGAATGATAGCCTTATACTTTCATGCATGACAGTCACGGTAAAAAGCATGAATTCTCTTACAGCAAATCATAGTCACAGAACTGACAACTGGACTTCCCCCCTTCTTACAGTTAGAGTAGGGCTCACAACAGAGCTATACTCAGAAAATATCAGTACAGTTAAAGTATAGTTGAAACTTACATTCCAGGAGAATATTTCATCCTATGTAATGACGCTGTTCTAATTTTATACAACTTCTTAAAATGTGACTCTTCATAACTGTTTTGAGACTGTTATAGAGCCATGAGTTCTCCATAAAGAAAACATCAGAACCAAGCACTCAAAAATTACTTCTCACAGAAGTGACTTTTGTAATACTTTAAAGCACTTAAGTCTTTTAGTAACTACAATTTTATGTAATTTTTAAGTTTTGTTTACAAATAATTCCACTGTCTCAGAGTATTTAGAGGTTTCCAGTTAACTAGCTTATTAACTAGTCAGTTAATTAAAACTTACCAGTTTTCCCACAATGGCCTGCAGATTAGTTATGTCTGACTGAAACACCATCCCTTTTTTAAAGATTCAAGTAGCTCCAAATACAAATTGTGACAGATGTGGCTTCAAATAGCATGTCCTGTACCTTCCGTTTCAATCTTAAGTTTTGTCATCTCAACCCTTAAGTATTCATATTTAGTTTTAAATTATTAAGTGGAATGAAACATAGATGACTTCTTCGTAACTGGCCAACATGCCCTCTGATGCTCATTTTACATTGTGGAATAACTGATGTCAAGAACTTAAAGAGTCACAATACCATACAACAGAATGAAGTTTTAAGTTTCAGGTCTTATTATTTTCCTTAAAAAACTATAATATATGAGCACTTATTGAACAAGCTAGGATTAGCTAATTTAGCTAATCCATTACGGAAATTTGGAGAGCTTTTTCATACTTGTGCAGCACTATTCACATATACCCTAAGTCATGCTGTTCTTTCACAAAAGAAGTGTCACAGTGAAACATTAATCACATTGTATTAACAGATACAAGAATGTTTTCCAACAGCAGAGGTGCTAAAACAGACACAAATTTACCACATTACACTAAGGAGATCAGCAAGCGTTCTGCATGAGATGCTCTATGATTACTGGATATCTGCATCCCAAGAAAAGGAGACAAGTAACTGGAGTACAATGCACACGTTCAGCACATAACCCTAACTTCCTTAAAGGAAAGCATCTTTGACTTCCCTAAATACAGTTGCTCCTCTCCCACTAGCATCTGTTTTTTCAATTTATTACAGACAAGGTACTGTTCATTGCAGTCAATGTCTTGCCAAAACACAGGTTAACACTGGAAAAAACAAAGTTCACCTAACCAAGAGAAAGCATTAATCTCAGAAACACTAGGTAAACTACCTCAACCTTAAGAATTTCCACTGTATGTTGTTGTTATTGAATAGTCAGTTTAATCACAAGTCATACTGTAGATCTCAACTCATTACTTTCAATTGCTTTTCATACAATTAAAAGGCTGAAGTATTTTATGCACAAAAGGGCTCTAAAGTTTGCTATTTCGACTACTGACCAAATAAATTCTGAGGTACATACTGTCTTTGATGAGAAGTAAGACTTACCTAATATGTAGATAGTCTTCTGATCACTTCTCTGACCAAGGGAATTAGTCACCTTACAGACATATGTCCCAGTGTAGTTGTAAGTCAATGGGCTGCTGAACTGCAGAGTATTGTTGACAGATAGCAATCCTTCAGGCCATTGTCCATCCAATCTAAAACAAAAACGTTAGTTATATTTTGAACTGCGAAACTTTACAACTGAAATCTAAATAAAACTAGTTTAAAATATTTGCAATAGAGACAAGTTCACTCTCCAGACTGTGCTCTGATCATGTCAGTGGGCTTTCATTGGATATTCTCAGTGTTCACCTGAACATTTAATATTTAGTTTCTATCCTAAGTTCTTTAAACGTCAAATCTGCTGGCACTAGCAAGCTGTCTAAAAATGCACACTACAACTAAGAAAACATTATCTCAAAAGAACTTGGAGGTATAATTCAACTCAAGCTCTAAGAACTAACAGTCAAACTAAGATGCACTTACACTGCTGTCATGACTATCTGCCTATTCTCTTGCATCAAGTTGAGCTATCACAATAAATATTTATTTTCTGTCAGTACACACTTAATTTACAGGACATTTTGACTAGGATTTCCTAGAAAGAGTTCAAGCAGTTTCTTCCATCTCAACTTGCCTTCTCTTATCTCCCATCACTTTTCCATCTAAATTACAGCACTGAAACCAAATTTGGCCTGTGCTGATACATTTGGGTAAACAACTGGTTAAAAATTGTTTCCAATGAACTGGCTTTTTGTAATCTGCCATTTCCCTGTAGCATTCTGCATGTGACTGTAGTAACAACTGTGTAAGCACAGCAGAGAAAGGGGAAAGGGCAGAGGTACTGGAATTATTTTAACAGAGCTGTCAACTGCCTAGTAAACACCTGCGTAATTTCATGCCATTGCATCCCATTTTGTTTTTGTCTAAATATCTATTAACAGCTAAGCAGGATTAAGTCAATATTCAAGTATGTGATCACCAGGTCTCAGCCTCTTAGAAACATTTAGCAAATAGGATTTTAAGTCGGATCAAACAAAAAAGCCCCTCCTGACACTTTAAAATAGGTACTCAAATGGAAAAAATCCCACAGCTAACAGTTATCTGTTATCAAAAATCCCACAGTAAACGTTATCTCTAACAAATGTTGGTTCAAGACAACATTCCCATTGCTTTGCTTACAGTGATTATTGCCCAGAATTGCTTCAGCCATATAAAATTATTAAGTGATTAAGCATATACTTCAAAATTCATAGAACTGCAAGTATTTATTTCAAAAAATGTTATAAAAGAGTCAATTGGTTTTACAGCTCTATTCTAATGAGTTTCTCACACACGCAACATTTTAAAATATTATTTACCATGAAAATATTACTATCCTAGCAAATACAATGTCACCTTTGCTTCCAAGGGATGAAGTTTTTTTCTAGTGTGGTAGTTCTAGAAGCTATTATAATTTAAAACCAGTAAGACAGCACACAATTTCAATACAGTTAGTTTCCATTTCCTTAACCACTCATACGATTCTTATTTTGCATGGGGTTTTTTTTCCCCCCATACTTGAAGTTCATTGTTCACCACTATTACAGCTTCTTGGATGGGTTTTGTTGTTGCTCAAACAAAAAGTTACGCTAGTTTTATTCCAGAAAATTAATCTTTTCTTGTAAAAGTTGGTTCAAGTTTTAACCTTAGGAAGTTTAAAAGTAACCTCTGAAGCTTGAAGTGGCTTAAGTATATTTAAATACATATATTTCTTCTGGAATTGGAAATAGAGGTTGGATTGATTAGTTCTTACACACATCTCAAATTCAAATCAGAGAACTGAGAACCTAGTTTATATGAAGAAAAAAGCAGTACTGCTGTTGAGAGCATCCTATGCTTTTTTAAATATAGGAATTTGCGTGTGTTGAAATCTCATCACACTGAATTTGAGCTAAACACAGGATTGGGATGGCAGCCTATTGTAGCACATAGGTAAAGCTTACATTTTACTAAACCTTACTTTAGTGTACCCATGCCATTCTGACTAGAGTTAGTTACAATACTGACTTAAGATTTCAGTAGCTGCTTTTAGGATTGTGTCAGTTATAGCAAAGTTTTGTTTCCCTGTGAAACTGCCATCAAGCAATTCCAAACCTATCAATACAGCATTTTCAAACCACATTATGACTACTGTTCCTATATGCTAAACTGTATCTACCATTGAGAAAGTAGAGAAACGGACTCCAGTTTCACATCAGTAAATATTCCTGTGATTTTACCAACAGAAGCACTGTAACATAGCTACATATGAATTTATACTGTCATCAGGAAAGTTGTTTCTACAGGCAACAAATCAATCTAAAGTAACTGGGTTTATTTAATTTCTTTTTTCTTCACAGGGCAGATTCTGATCCACGCTTCCTTTTATTGTCTGCCTTTTGCCCAAAGTACATCCCTGGCTGCAAAAGCAAAGCAGTAAATTTCAGTAGGGCCCACCCAATCCATATATTCATGAAATGCACGTGTTACGCAAGAAATTGTAGATTTTTTTTTTTTCTAGAGACATATGTTCAAGACCTAGTTTGTCACCACATTTATCTGTCTTGGCAACTACTTGAGTGCTTTTGAAAAACATGACAAAGTCTATAATTCAGTAAGCAGTATTTGCCATCTCAATTGTAATTTCGAGATTTTAAAAGGCAGACAGAGAAAAGTCTGTTCAAGTGTTTACAATCTACTTTAAATAGTCATAAAACAGAACTAATGAAATAGTAGTTGGATCTCTAGTACATTTATTAGGCTTTGCTCTCTATACTGCAACATATGCAGTTTCGTCTACTTTATTAAGTAACTACAAAAGATTTTATCCTGAGAGTAATGACAAACTGTTCAGGCTTTTAAATTTACAAGATATCCACTCACCCATATTCAGACATTTACATATTGAGTATCCTCCTTTTAGAAGGCTGGATTATACCATTACAACCCAATAAAAGTTATATACTCCTTGTTTTCAAAATAGGTGTTTACTGCAAGATAAGAGATTATACTACTTTAATCATGTGGCAAGCCCCTTTTTATAAGTATTTACCTGGTCCATGTAAATTCCATAGGTAATGGATTTGCATCAGCATTACATCTGAGCTGAACATTCTCTCTTCCAATGAACCAGTTTCCATCATAGCCAGTTACTGAAACTTCTGGAGCATCTAACAAAAAAACCCAAACGATTTAACCTATCAACAGTGACAATATTTTCCTTGAACATGAACTGTGTGCAATGGTCAGCTCAGTGGAGCAGACGTTTTTTGGTTTATTGGGGTTATGTTCTGTTTTAATTTAAAAAACAACAACAAAATACACAGAGAACACCAATACAGTTCCAAGCTATAGCATGATATGCAGCAGTTGATTAGATGAGGAACAGTAAGCTGTTTTAGTCGGTGCAACTGTCCCACTGTGTGCTTTCAGCAAACATGCAGTGCTTCAGGGAAGTGAAACAACTTCAGAAGAAAAGGATCAGTTTGATATTTTTTGGAAGTGAGGAATGGTAACTTAGAGCTACTTTTCCCTAACAAAATACAGCAAAGGATCAGAAACAGTGTTTTGAGAAGGTAGGTAATTAGGAAGTCATCAAAACCATTCACAGATGCCAGTTAAAAAGGTTAACAATTATCCACTGGCATCATAATATAGAATTATGTTCTTATGCCTCTAAAAAGCAAAGATGCCACTTCAGATAAACCAGAGAGACCTAGCTGAAATATTCAGAACCCAGAGAACAGAACCACTAGTATGATTTGGTATAACCTCCCACAGCAGAGATGGAGCAGTTGCAAAAGCTGTATGCATAAGGGAAGACTGAAGGAAGACTAGGGAAGAGACACAGAACCTCTGCTTCTCACTTGCTGCTGTGTTGCTTACTATACAATTTTGTTAGAAGTTCTTAAACATACCTTAGCATTATTTTCAGATAAAAAAAAATAAGTTTAAGACCAACTTGCCCTCTCCTTTCACTTTAAATATGGAACTTCTTCTCTTATTCACTGTTTAAGACAATAATGAGAACAAATAATCCTTACTTCCATTTCTTTATCAATGGCATTTGGATCTAGAACTACATTTCAACATTCACAAAATAAACCAGTACTAATCACTATTTTATGCCAAAATAAGTGATTCTTTATCAAACAGAACAAAAACAAAGCCACGAGACATTCTAGTCAAAGGAAAATAGCAAAGTTTACTTTTTCCAGTCACTATGTTTCTTCTACTTGAGTTGACAGACTTTTATGATTTAGGAACTTTAAAGTAGCACACAGCTGAGACAGAATACTAAAGAAAGAACAGAAAAATACCTTGGTTTGGTCATGTATGCATTGTCTAAGAAGAAATGGATCACATTTTTATTTGTCTTAACTGGTTTTCATCTTTCTGGTTTATTGATTTTAACTGGTTTTAGCTAAGCAGCATTGTAAGCCATCTCACTTCATATTCATGCGTTTTAAAGCCACAAATCTGTTAAACAAGCCTGGTACATGTTTGAATTACATAAGCAATCTGAAGCTGAATAATAAATGTTAGGAATGTATATATTATACTCTTGTTTCCTCATGCAAATTAGAGTGGAAAAAGCTTAACAAGTAACTTGAAAATAACTTACTGACCCCTCTAAGTCCTACTTTCAACTTGCCAACTCAAACATGAACCTTCAATTAGAATTCTTTTTTAATAGGTCTGAAATTGTAAGACACTGTAAACAGTTTACGAATCAACTAAGTTTGTTATTTTGTCTGTAATCTTTTCAAAATCAAATATAAAAGTGAAGAACATTTACATGTGAGCCAATATCCAAAACAAATAGCAGAAATGTAACAGTATTCTAGCTTTGTGTCTAGATGTCACCAAGCCATGTGATGCAATCAACATGCTGGAGGAAAGAGATGCCATCCAGAGAGTCCTGGACAGGCTTGAGAGCATGACCCATGCAAGCCTCATGAAGTTCAACCAGGCCAAGTGGAAGGTCCCGCATCTGGTTCAGGGCAATCCCAAGCACAAACACAGGCTGGACAGAGAATGGCTTGAGAGCAGTCCTGAGGAGAGGGACTTGGGGGCATTGGTTGATGAGAAGCTCAACACGAGCCAGCATTGTGTGCTCGCAGCCCAGAAAGCCTCATCCTGGGCTGCATCAAAAGAAGCGCGGCCAGCAGGTCAAGGGAGGTGGTGCTACCCCTCTTCTCTGCTCCCGGAAGACCCCACCATAGCATGCAACTCTAGGACCCCCAACAGAAGAAGGACACGGGGCTGTTGGAAGAAGTCCAGAGGAGGCCCACAAAGATGATCAGAACAGCTAAGCTCCTCTCTTATGAGGACAGGCTGAGAGACTTGGGGTTGTTCAGTCTGGAGAAGAGAAGGCTCTGGGGAGACCTTACAGCAGCCTTCCAATACCTAAAGGGGGCCTACAGGAGAGATGGGAAGGGACTCTTTATCAGGGAGCAGAGCAATATGGCAAAGGGTAATGCTTTTAAACTCAAAGAAGGTAGCTTTCGATCAGATATGAGGAAGACATTCTTTACTAAGGGTGGTAAGGCACTGGAACAGGTTGCCCGGAGAAATTGTGGATGTCCCATCCCTTGAGATGTTCAATGACGGGCTGGATGGGGCTTTGAGGAACTCGGTCTAGTGGAAGTTGCCCCTGCGCATGGCAGGGTGTTAAAACTAAATGATCTTTAAAGGTCCCTGCCAACCTAACCCATTCTATGATTGTATGTGTTTTGGGTTTTTTTGGGTTTAGTTGTTCTGTTTTTTTTTTTTTTTAAATACAGGTACCCTAGGTTTCTACTCCTCCCTGGCCTACCTCTTACTATGTATTTTTCTATACAGTCTTCATTTCGCTTTTTCTCCTGAAGGAGTAAGTGCTCATCTCCTTCCTGGGGAAGGTAACTGCTCTTTTTATCAGTGTATATTAGATATATACCACATTAGTAACTATCTTACGTAATACTTACACTGTATGTCCAACACATAAGGGTATCTTATCTCCTTTTCCAAAGCAGGGTGCCTCACAACACAAGTTATACGTCTTCCTCTTGCAAATCGTGTAGGGACAATCATATACTGACTTACAACTGTCACTGTTTCATTTGGAAACGAAGTAGAGTTGGATTCCATTTTGCCAAGGCCTCCTTCCCAATCAATCTCTGCAGCGGGTTTTCCAGTGGCTGCTGTACAAGTGGCTGCTATTGTCCTATTTGCACCATCTATTAGAGGGTTTGGTCCTTTCGTTAAGCTCACAACAGGTTCAACTAGGGAAGAATAAAAAAAAGTAAATTTAAACAAGAAAGACTCCACATCTTTGAAACTGTTGCTATGTAAAAGAGTTAGACAAGATCTAATCCATTTGCAAAAGCCCATGCTAATCAGGTAACCTAAAAATAAGATCATGTCATATATCAGAGATGTTAGCTCTGCGAAGCTTTGGCCTGCTGATACTGTTCACCTTTGTCCACTCGATGTTTCTTATTCATTCCTTAATCCGTTGACAGGGAATTCCAACATGGTTAGGTTCAAAACCCCAACTACAGTGCTCCACTTGCAGTGTCAGACAGACAGCTTAACATATTAGATTGAAACTATACTTTGATTTTTTAAAAAAGCCTAGATTCTGCTGCACTTTCAAGCAATACTTAAAGTATTAATCTATACTGTCAGTTTGTGTCATTTCAAAGCTACTTAATTCAGTGTTTTAAGACCCAACATTAAGAGTTTAAGCTTATGTTGATCAGTACAATACAAATTGATTCCATGCTCAAAAGGGCAGTTAACCTCTAAATAAAGTATTTATTAGATATACACAGGTTATACATAAAAATCTAATATGTACACACAAATATATAATATACATAATTTTTATATAAAATTTGTGCATGCTTTTGATATAGAAATAAATCATTTCTATATACAAATAAAATTCTGTCTATATATATTCTTGTGAACAAATCCCTATAGAATTAAACCAATTGAACTAAATACTATGGCCAAGACTGAAGAAATCTGCAAGTGGAAGGATCCGACCTCCTTGTAAACCCATTGTTCACCTCAAAATTTTAAAGGCTTAGAGAACACACTTTCTTCTAAAAGGAATTTGAGTTCCTGATGTACAAGCCTACTGTTGAGGGCTGTAGACCAAAAACCTTTTAAAAAAAATTCCTCCTTTTTTAAGAAATCTGTTTCAGCCCTGTACAAGCCATCCACCAGTTGCAGCCTAAGTCAAAAATACCATCTGGTGCTTCAGATACAAACAAGCTTTTGCTTTCTAGGGTGGTTTGTTTCTGTCATCAGTACTAGAAAAAGCATGTTTCCCAGTAGCATACTAGCCTCTTCCATAATCCTTATCTTTTGATCTAATAATGCTACCAGAGTCTTCTGTAGTGAAGTCATCAGTACACACCATAATGCTTCAGAATTCATCTCAGTGGACCAGCCCTAACCAGTCACAAAGCATACAACTCTTTCAACTTCTGTGCCTTTTAGTATCTGTAAGAAGTTTAGTTCACAAAATTTCTTTCTAAGAAGTTGAAGCTGACCTACATATCTTGAAATGGAGCAGAATTCACAATACCTGGCAAGATACTTCTCCAGCTCCCTATACATTCAAGAGATAACCAGATAACTAGTATTTTCAGCTTGAGCGAATTCAGCGCCTGAATCAGTTTTTGATTACTTTCTGCTCAGCAGAAAGCAAGCATCCAGAAAAAGAAAGAGCCTGAAAAGTTCCCAGGCCTCAAAGTTTCTTCTTGGTTTTAAGTACTTTATAAGCATTTTTCAACTGCTTCTGCTAGTTTTAAAACTGATTTTCTTCTGCCACTGTGCGCACAGGAGGTCTGGACAAAATTGGCATGATTATAACACAAACAGTATTATTTCCACTTACCATTAAATCACTAATTCCTTTGGCAACAGCACAACACTGGGAATTGTCAGCCTCTTCTTTGTCACAACTGACATTTACTTGAATAACTTCTTTCCAAAACAGTATTTCTACTTTATTTTCCCTCCCCTCAAAACCAGCAGCCTTATACTTCTTTGTAGCTTATCCTGCCCACTAACTCTTTATTACTGACTTTGGGGGTTTTTGTTTTGTTATTGGGTTTTAAGACCAGTCAGTTTACTAATTTGTTTACTATTTGTTTACTAATTTCTTGGCCCAGAGGAGAACAGATACATCTCATCAACTAGCACTTTTCAAAAACCGTTACTTTATTAGAATTCTCTGAGAGGATCCATTTTCCATACTGTCTGACATGCATCTTTCTTGAATTCCCTATTGTTAGGAATTATTGTAAGATATTATTACTAGATTAGTGTGTCTGGAATCTCTTCATGGCAACAGACTTACATCTAGCCTTTGCTGTTCTCATCTGTGCAGCTCTTTCTTCACTTACAGCATTGGTAAGAGCTAGCCTGCAGAAGAACAAGATCTACTTTATCAATACCTATGCTGAGCAATCTAGCTCAGCAAGACAGGAGTCATCAAACTGAACCAAGTACTTAAAGTCATATACAGCATTCAAGCTAGTAACACAAAACAGTTAGGTCTGCAAGCTATCCTGTCACACACCATCTCTTCTGCCTTTGAACACCATTTCGGACAGTTCAGTCAGCATCTTGAGAAAAAAACAGCTTGACATACAATTATTTCCATTTTTTTTTACCTAGTTTAAACAAAGTAAGTGTGAAAAACCTAAGATTTAGACAAGGTACCTGTTTGACCCAAAAAGCATTTTCCTATTTTCACTGCCTTGCCCCTACAGTGCATTTTCTTAAGACAACATGAAGCACTAAGCAAAGCAAACTGGGAGTGAGCAAAGTCACCAAACATGGTAAGTCTGTTCAGCTTACATAGCATAAGATAGAGGTTCTAAATATGGTCTAAGTGATCAGTGTACTGTGGCAAAATAGAGGACATTTTATCCTGTAGTTATTTTTTCCTCCATTTGTCTTCAGTGTCTGTGCCTTACAGTGTACAAGCATCTACTACATGATTAAGTATGTCCACTACACATAAGAAGGAAACTAATTCTTTGTTAAATAGGAACAGAGACTAGGAAAAAGGGCAGTGCTGTTTGGACTGGAAACAGTTTCAGCCCCAGGACATTAACTTCTCACTTAAGGGAGAGTTTTTTAGAACAGTGGGAAAGTGCAGTCAGAATAAAGCTGAGTTTAAGTTACAACAGGTTTAAATTTTGATCAGAGCTAGTCAATGCCTCAAGACTCTTCTGAGCTTGGAACTGCTAAACTCTAAAGTTATTCAGTTACACACATATTCTGAAAACCATTACTTCTCCAGTACTTCTACTGTTTAAGTCTAGATATCAGTGTAGCAAGAAGTTTTAGAAGGACAGAAAATGCTCTGCTGAGGCCACAGAACATAGATAAGTCTAACAGAGGTTTGACTACCTAGCTCTACATACAAGCCAAGCAGCTGCTAACTAGGACAGAAAAGAATCTTTGCCAGCAGTAGCTGGGTTTTTACAATTCAAAGATTAATACCAAGTCCCTGATAGGCTTACAACTATCAGCAACCACCTACCTAATCAACTATGAAAAGAACTATGATCAAGACTAATGTATGCCTGACAAATACTTCTTTACCCATTCCAACTGCACTTTTTGATAATATGTCTATCTTATCAAGCAGGTTGCGGCCCTTCTATATTTTTGCATGTAGAATAATAAACACATACGCCATGTACTTGCTTTATAAGTTCCTTCTCATGTTCTCCATAAACCTAAAATTTGAAGGGCAAAATGGATCCAATTACCAACATGATCTGAAAAAATGCATCTTAAAAATAGGGACTGACTAGAAGAAATGAGGGAAAGCAATAAGAACCTCCCACTATATGTTGATGAAGCACAACAGCTGAAACCTGAAGTAAAATGACTGCTACAATAGCCACTTGTAGTACAGACAGAAGACAGGTGGAAGAGAACCATAAAGGTCCCATGCTTTGTATATCGCACTGAACTTACTTGGTTCAAGTTACTTGTTTCAAATTGGATTAAGCCACTTATTTTGATGTGTTTATTTTGCCCCACCTTGTGGTGAAAACCAGTTTACATACTGTACTAAAGCCATCTGATTAACCTCATATAGCATTCTGCTACTGGGGAAAGCAGAGATCAAAGACCAAGAATATCCTAAAAAGCACATTTGTTTACAAGAAGAGTCACTGGGAAGCACCGCATCTGTAGAAGATATCACTTGACTACTTGCAGTGGATACAGAAGTAATTTACTATAAGAAGGTGTAACATTCTAAGGAGAGGGCAAGTCAATGGGGCCTCAACTTTTAGGATAGAGTAATCATTTTAGATCATACTGCACTACCACCTAAGTCTACCTGTGCCTTCAGTACTAGCCCTTTACGACAGCAACACTGAACCGTCAACAAGATAGACAAAATCAATTTGTGAGAAAACCGAGTTTATATAAGCTTTACACTACAACTATCCACAAGAAGTTAAGGGCTTAAACTGTCTCCTTCTTCCTACAACTCCCAGTAGTAGTCTAGGCAGTTTTGCTTTACACTTACACTGTGCAAAGAACAGTTTACATCACCAGACCCAAGCAGCTACATTAATTTATTATTATAAGCAACAAATATGAGGAAATTTAGGCAAGGCTGTAGCTAAAGCAGTGTTTGGCAGCTTCTCAGCACACACACAGAGGTCCCTATTGCCAGGTCTACGTTCCAAAGCACTGTCCAAATGCTTAGATTAGCACAATGCTTAAATAGAAACTGCTTATTTGTTTTTAATATCTGGAAAAAATAAATAAATCAAAGAGCAAGTTCTAAAGAAGCAAGATCCAAAAGAAGTCTCCTCAATGAAGTTAGTAAGAATACCAAGACATCTGTTACAAAAGACAGGCAAATACATTTTTTTTTTTGTATTGTCATTGGGTTAAAGGGTAAAATACAACATATTTATGTTTGCAGAATTTCACTAACAAGTTTGTGTTATTAATTTCACCTCCTTTCATAAAGAAGTTGACTTACCTAGTACTGTTACAGTTGTTGATGACTGTGTATTTCCAAGTGGGAATGTAACTGCCTTGCAAATATATTCTCCTGCATCAGAAAAGCTTACATTTTTTAAGATGATTGTTGCATCAGCAAGTGAGTAGTTTTTAAATGACACTCTTCCTTGGTATTCTCCTTGAACAGATATTCCATATTCAGGATGATGAACAGCAATAGTCTGTGAACTTTTACCATGTATCTTCTCCCAAGAAACTTGTGCAATTGTTTCATTTACATCAATTATGCATTTCAGTGCAACCTTCTTCCCCCAAACTGCTGTCACATGTGGATCAACAATTGGTCCAGCTAAGGCACCTAAAAATAAAGCAATCATTAGTTGGTACACAAAAAGGTTATGTTTCTAAGTCTTCACATTAAGCCTTCTTCAGTAATTAGCTTGCTTTTTTCAAAGAGAATTCTTACTTTCTTCTGAATAACCTTATTCTAGCTCATTCACAGCAGTGTGGAAACATTACAGAAGGATGCTTTAAGCAGAAACAAAACTAAATGTAGTTCAACCATTCTTCAGAGAATACTGCCACTAATACATAACTTTCTATAAAAGTGACCTGATAATTGTGTAACTGGTATATCAACCTTTTGGGAATTTAACTAGACATGAGCATTGCGTGTATTCAGGTTTATTGAAAAAACAGTCCTCAGACATGGCACTTCAATATTTTTACCTGATGCTCTGGATCAGTAATCAGACTGCTAAATTACTGCTCTTATTTTTACTTTCAAATGATAAATACTACTGGTAAAGTTAAATTAAGGAGAAATGCATAAGTGAAACTTCCACCACTTACCATACCAATAACTACTTAAAAAGAAAAGCAACAATTAAAAAAAATAAAAACAACCAAAAAAACTGACCCCAAAGCCCCATAAACTACTTAATCTTCACAGTGACAATTAATCTAAGAATTCAATTTTAGACTCACTATCCTACTTTCCAATAAAGATATGTAGTCATACATATGCAATCTTTGTTACGCTGTAGTGTGGTGTCTTCACACTAGATCTTCCCTCTGTACTAGCATAGTAAGTACGCAACAGTAGGTTTAAGTCAAGTGTTTGCTTAAGATTCAATGTATTCCCATTTAATGCCTAAAATACTTTCCATAGCAGCAACTGCATTCTGACCTCAGCATTTTATATAACCTCCTTTCAGGAAAGGAAATCCATCAGGACAAATAGTTCATTAAACCCTAGATTCACAATCTGTTTTGCCAAACAGATGCTCCAGCAACTTCAATCATTTGTTCTCTTACAGTAAACTAACACGATGAAAATGAATCAAAGTCTTAGTCCACACTGTGTTTCTTTTTCTGTGCTTAAGTTTTAACACAGTCATTTCAACTGCTCTGATTTTCTTTTCAGTTATCAAATCAGTACTCAAGTTATTACTGAGAAGTTCACCCATGGAACAATATTCAAGTCTAAATTTTAGTAGCCCCCTTTTCACAAGCACAAAAAGGTCATTCGACTTGAGATATTAACTGTTTTTTCAGTCTCTGAGTTCCCATAAAAGAGAAACCATGTGTTCAGAAAAAAAAAATTCTCTATATGCTTTTATATCTAAGTCAACTGTTGAAAGCTTTCCATTTCCCATCAATTGAATTTTTCAGCGTTCAAACTATAACTAAGTCAAGGAATTCACCTCAACAGGTGATTAAAAGATTCAGCTACGGATTTCTTCAGTATAAAACTACTAATGCCAGTAGTATAAAAACATGCACAATGTTTTATGCGCATAAAAAAAAAGTCGCACAAATAAACTAAGCCAGAACTTTAAACCAAGACTGTTGATATGCCAGTCACTAAGAGGTAAGGGGGGGGAAAATAGCCAGAAAACTCAAAAAAACCCTCAATAAGTAACTTTCATATACAGAATATCTACCATAAATAAACCACAAGTAATGAAAGAACATTGTCTAGTCTTCTCATGCCTCTTGAACTAATATGTACTGTTGAGAAAGACATTGGAAAGAGGGCAACTGCCTGAAGACTGAAATGTGCAGACTTCTGCCAAAACTTTGTCTCCACTTGACAATGTTACATTTAAGCATGAGGTGGAATGCTCCTTAAAAGCTACTTAACTATTGCTTTCTACCTTACATCTAAATAAGGCTCACATTTCTGCACTGTGTTTCAGAATGCAAAGAATATCCATATGCTGTAATGTCATTTAAGAAAAACACACTTTTGTTCAGAAATCAGCAATTTGCAACATTCACATCTCCCGAATCTTAACCTGCAGTTAACATCAATATAATGATCAGCTGTATACCTCCACGAAATTTAGTACAGAAAAGCCCTAAAAGTAAGCTTACACAAAAGCTGCTTCGACTTCTGGGAAGGTAACAAACTGAACTGGAAAGTCATCCTAGTTAGTGGGACACACAAGCTGGTTTGTTTCCTTTAATTTATTTTTTTTTTTTTGACAACTACTTCCAATTAGAGGCTTTAGCTACATAAAGATGACCAGAGTACATTTAAAAAGTCAATAGTCTACTGACATCCCTTTTTTGAAGATGTGGAAATAATACATTTTTTCCACCAAGAAATGCTTCTAACAGTTCATTTGTGCCATGAGAACATTGTGTTCTCACGTGAATTGCATGAGTATTTTTTATAAGTCAAACATTTTTATTGCTGATACTTTCAAGATTTACATATTGAACTGAGCAGGCCTCATATGTATATAAATATACATATACAACGTTGTTACATCTTCTTGTTCATTCACCTTATCCAATAAAGACAGTAGAGCCAATAGATTATTACACATTTGTCTCTTCTGACATGTTCAGACTTTAAAGACAACTCATCTACACTAATAATTTATCTTGATCTTACATATAGTTTATATAACAGTATACATACTCCGAAGTGTTTAAAGTTTTGAAAATAGTTTAAAGCTCAAGTAAGAACAACCACATCTTTAGTTTGCAATAACACCTTTAGTTTTAAACTTCAGCCAATTATCAGAATTTAACTCACTTTTGGTTGCTGAATATTGACCCTAACAGTTCAAAATAGCAAGTTACTTACTATACTGATATCAGGGCTCTCTGAGACGTGGGACTCTAAGATAGGTATTTCCTTTGACATAGACACTTTCACTCAAGAGTTAATACTTTTCTCTAAGACTGTACTTGAATAATGAGTAACAGCTACATGTCTACTCCAAACTAAAGCTTTCAAGGCTTACAATCACAAGATTCTGAAGAACAAGACATTTCAAGGCCACATTATTCATCTCCTTAACTGATCCAATGTACTGATGCATAGAACACATTTACTGTTTTAATAAAGCCTAGCTCTCCTCCTCTTGAAATCTAACATTGAGATCTGACCTTTGCTTGCACAGTCAGTCTCAATACTGAAGCTCTTGCTTATCATTCTCAACATCCCTTAAGGAAAAAAATTTGTATTCACTTACTAATCAAGATCTTGTTTGGTAACTTCTCAAGGCAAAACATCGTGAAGTTTTCTTACATTTTTCTTTAGATTTGACAAAGTTTTTGTGGATCTATTTTCCTTTTTCTTTTTTCTTACTTGGAAAATGAAAAAATTTCTGACGTTTTCCCTCAATCATGTGCACTCTGACAGGTTATAAGTTCCAGAAAGTCTTTGAAACATGGAATGAGGTTCTCACATAAGCTGCTTAATTGAGTACACTGTCAGATGACTTTTACTGGTGGTTTACAATAATTACTTGAGTATCATATTGTGATATGGCACCCAATCCCATCAATTTCAAAGCTTTGAACCTAACTATCATTCAGCCTGTATAAATGTTTTAGAAGTCCTTACCTGTATCAGTCAGCCAGACTTACTACTTTAATGAACCAATTCATACTACTGGTCAGATTGCACAGGCAATCTATTTACCTTGTTTTGATCAGAAAGAGCTTGTCCAGTACTATTTCATATGCAGCCTGGTACTATTGTCATCTCCAGTACCTTTAGATGTTTCAGTTTTATCTAAGTTCCTACACACTAACAGATGTCTTGATCACACAATGATCCAATCCATGCTGGTAATACTTCACATCCAAGTCTATCACAAAACTACCTTGTGTCTAAAGTTATAAGATGTTAAGCAGGTGGATACTCCTCCTAGCTGATCTACTTGACACACCTATTTTCCAATCTATTTGCAAGCTTGCTAATAAACCCCAACCTATTTCACAGATAACACTGTTAGTTGCATGCAGACACCGACAGTCCGCATCTCAGCTTCTCAAACTGCAACAGTTCCTCTCTATCTCTAATTTTACCAACTTCAAGGACTTAAAAGCAGCCATTTACTATTCATGGCTCCACACTTGCTTATTAATGCTGTGATACTGCCCTACCTCAATTTAAATGATTTCAAAGCTGAAGAATGGATTATCTCATTTGAGAGTGCAAGGAGGTAAAGTATAACCTTCTTGTTCTAGTATTTACAGTATAATACCTTCCAGAAGATCATGGTTTTGGCCCGTTGAGTTCTGACACGCTCTGCTCCCTCTCAAAAATGAGCTGCAATATCTTTTCATTTTCCCACCCACCTTTCACATCACCACACAGACCAGATTTCAAGGCCAAGTACTGTGAATGTATCTCAGTCAAAATTGGACAAGCTATTCTTTTATTTCAGATAAGCACTAGATTTCATTATTTCTTCAAACAAAAATTTATCAGGTTTACATTGTGGTCACTAGCTCTCCAGTTTCAGACCATCGCAATAATCTTATTTAAAAACAGCAACACTTACCATTATCACTTATCAAAAAGCAGTTTGAAGAGTAAACAAAGCAGGAAAAATCCCTAAAACTTACTCCTGGCATTAAAAGCCACAGAACTAGGAGCTATCAAATATTGACTGTGATAACAGAAGCTGTTCACTAGTAATTCTTAGCCAAACTTCTCACCAACTGAAAAAAGATACCAAGGAAATACAGGGTCTTGAAAACATAACGACCATCTTAATAACAAAGTGCCCATGCTACAGAATAAGACAGTAGTCTCCACACTTCCAGCCTTGTTATTTGCTGTAATAAACAGCAGATTTAGAGGTTTTCTATATGGAACACCCATGCAAAAGTCTAATTACAAAAGCAATCCATTTTGTTACCTGCTATAGAACCATAGCCTGCTTAACAGCACACCACTGGCAAGACAGATCACATTGCCACTTCTTAGCCACTTACTTTGCACCAGCTGTCAACTGTTTCCACAAGACAATAAAGGCAAACTGCAGAAGAGTAGAAAACCTGAAGTTTTTCCCTATGTCAGCAAGTTATTCAGCTCATGGTTGTATCTGGCCTTAGTACACACTAACAGAGAGAACAAAGATGAGTTCCAATCAAGAGTGGAACAGAACAATAAGAACACCCCATTTTGGTGACATCAGTTGCTATGTCAGCAGAACTTCCCATGAAACTCTCTTGAGGTCAGGATAGGTATTATTGTTATGTCAGTTTAATTTTAGCTGGCATCAGAAAGCTTAGGTCCATTCTTCCGGCCCTCCCTCCCCTGCATGAGCACTCATCAGGTACTTAAGAGAGAGTCCTACAAAACCTACAAAAACACTCACTTGTTTTCTTCCTGATCTACCTTTCTGAATTGCTCTTTCCCTATTTAGTCAATCACAAGTGGCAATGCAACAGAGGCAACAAGACCACAGCCGCATATTCTACTGGCATTTTACGATTTGTTTAGCTCGAGAATCAAATCACTTAGGGACACTGCAGAAAAGAAGCTTGAAATCCCAACTTGAGGCTTTATAAAAATATATGCTTAAATTACTGGGAAGAAGTCAGTGTGTGTCTTTTGAGTACCACAGCACGATCAAACTACTGTGTCAAAAAAAAAGATCAGAACCAAGGAATGGAAAAAGGCTCAAGATTAAGTAGTACAAAATGCTCCAACACTAGCTTCCAACTAAAATTGTTAAGCAAGTACCTAGGAAAAAACTGCACTTACATCTAAGAGATAGCATTATAACCTAGTGTTGTTCTCATCTTTGGATTTGCTTTACCACAGTCCTCGCTTGAAGCAAAGTGCTAGCTTGTCAATGAAGTTTTCTGGGGGAAGTGGGCTGGGAGCAGAAACAGGGCACGAGATTGGCTTCTATAAGCATTATGTTCACTAGACTCAGCTCAAGTTCCCTTTTTTATACAGCATCTGCCTTTTAAAAAGCAAACCAAAGGTATATTATTTCCATCTCAGAAGAGCAATTCATAGAATCATGGAGTGGTCAGAGCTGGAAAGGACCTTAAAGATCATCGAGTTCCAACCCCCTGCCACAGGCAGGGACACCTCCCACTAGACCAGGTTGCTCCAGTCCCTATCCAACCTGGCCTTGAACACCTCCAGGGATGGGGCATCCACAACTTCTCTGGGCCATCTGTTCCAGTGCCTCACCATCCTCAAAGAACTTCTTCCTAACACTCAATCTAAATCTACCTCTACCTTCTTTCAGTTAAAAAACATTACCCTTTACCAGTCCCAGTCTTAACTTTATCTAACATGTAAGCAGCTCCCCTTCAGGCAATTATAGCCTACATACTTACAAAAGGCAAGGGAAACATTGTTGCAAGCTGAAAAACATGAAAAAGTTACACAAAGGTAATTTTTTTAAAGCAACCTAGAAGCTGAACACACCGGCCACAAGAACAGGTTAGAAAGGGGTATTTTACTCCAGTGCAACACAAAGTCAAAGAAAAACTAGTTGAGAAACCTCAGAGTTTAACATTAACATAGCTTAAGCACAACTCAAAGTCATGAGTCGAAGCTTCAAGCGCAGAGCTTGTTTTGGAGTCCGGCATGGCTGTGACCCACTATCCTTATTTCACAATGCTGCTTTCTTCACGTGTTAACTGGTGCTTCTGGTCTAGTTTCACTACCTCCACGCAGGGCAGAGACTGTGCCCCTGCATACTCTGCGTCCTACCTTACTGCACAGACCTTTAGTATCAAGCAGCAGGAAACTAAATACAACCTAAGACACTAGAGGAAAGTTTAAAAAAGGTTAGGCTCATTATTCAAATTGAGTTGTGAAGTATACTCTTAGAAAGCCAATTTTATAAGGTTAGAGCTTTAAATTTAACTACTCACCAAGAATGTTTACAAACGCCCGTGAACTTTAAAACTTCTTCTGGAATTTCAACTTAAACCGTATTAGCATCAGTGTCTGTTTTACACGCTCTTACATTATAATCTTCTATGTATGTTAACACACAGCCAATTAAGACATTTGTGTTTATCCTGATACTAAGCACTCAGATGTTTACATGACATGTTGAACTAAGAAGTGAGGCAAGCTATGCAGCAGCTGGATGTTTTTCCACAATGAACATTCCAACCTCTGTTTAACCAGACAAACCTCCCAGTCCCACACCCTTTAAAAGGAAACACACAAGACAATAAGGTACTCTTTTTTCCAACAAATTGGTCATGCTCAAAAGCAGGACTGGAGGAGAACATCTCATCCTTAGTCCCACTTCCTCAAAAAACTAGTATTAAGAGTAAACAAGTAGTTCAAAAGTTATCTACAGAAACATACACCACTTCCTTTCCCTAAACACCACAAAATGCTTCACATTCCCATTTAAATAAATTTAAACCCTGAAATACCAGAAGCAGTAAGTACAAATACACAAAAAGCAAGAGAGATCAAAAAAGCAGTTATTCATGTAACTCAAACTTTTGATCGGAAAATTTGTTAAAGAGCTCCACATACTCTTTTCAGTAAAGGTTTTCTTCATGAGAGGGCCAGCCAGCTCCCAGCAGATAATCAGTCCTCTCTATTACTTATTTCTCATATTCTGATCCACAAGAAGATATTCAGCTTTTGTCACATCTTCTTTTAAAAAGCTTGTAACTCTTCAGAGCTGTGTATATGAATCAACATGAAACCTCTGTTAGCACCAGTTTGTCCTCAACTGAGTCACTGTGACATACTCAAATCACTCCTTAGAGACTAGTTTTCTCATTCTCAATCACAAATAAGACTTGGAAAAATAACAGACAGCCTTCAGCTTTGATAGAAGTAACTCATTCTGAGTACGCTCATTAATAAGTTGTTTTAAGTTGATGTTTAGAGACATGTTTAGTGTTGTTTCCTAAAAATTAATTTTAAAAACTCCATTTCTTTGTTTATTTGCAAGGCTGGGAATTCAAGGTGATGACAGAAATTTCACTCAGGAGATACAGGGTAGTACCTAATCACTTAGTTTTAGTCAACTAGTGCTTCAGCTTTTCTGCCTTCAATAAATCAAATACACAGGACTTCATTTGCCAGCCCCATCACCTACTACCAACTGCCTTTCATGACACAAAGAGACAATTACATACATTACACAAGAACTGCCAGTTTCTGGACATTAGTTCATTCTATGAATGAAGTTCAATTGAAATCTTTTGGTTTCAATTCCTGTATGCTTTTCAGAGCTAAGTCTAGAAGTTCCAAAACTGGCACTACTATGCTTTTGACTTTAAAGCAGATGCCAACATAATATTAAGAAAGAGGACATGCTTCAAAACAGTACACTACATAGTTTATACCTTCTATAAAGGTATAAACTGCTGCAGTAGTGCAGCTGCCTTCATGCAAGACTTCTGGCAAAGATAGTCTTCTTTCCTCTTAGACTGTAAAACTGAGAAGACAACACAGCTTCCAGTCCACAGTCCAAACTTCAGAGACAAGCATGAGACATTCAAGCCACCATAAATCACCATTATTATACCATGTTCAGAACTGCAAAAGAGATGCTCAGCTGTGCCAGTGAAGGACAAACCAGTTGAGGCAAGGCTTACTGGAGGATTGTTTGTCAGGACAAACATTTACTCCTAACACTTTCACCTGTCCCAAGCCTGATCTCACATGTCAGCCCTCAGCCGATTTTTAAGTAGTGATCCATTTCTTGTTGTCTTCACAAGTTTTCTGCGGCCACAGCATCCTCTGGCAAGAAGTGCCAGCAATCTTGCTACCAGTTCTAAAAACACCTTCTTTGCTTGCAACTTGCCTCCTTTTAGCTTCATTTGATGAGCACCTATTTCTTGCACTGTAAGAATGTATGTATACACATTGTTGACATCACTCATGATTTCACAGGTTCCACCATATTTCTCCATCTCTTCTTTTCCCAAGAAATCATCTCTTTTCTCAACTAAGAAGTCTTAGCCAACTTCACATAGAAGCCCATTTTCATACCTTTGATCCTTGCTGCCTTCCTCTGAACCTACTTCAACCCTAAAGTGTTTTTAGGTTGGTTTTTTTTGTTTGCTTTTAAGATCAAGGGACCAAAACTGAACAGAGTATTTGAAGAACAGGCAAGCAACCTAGTAACACATTAGCACAGTATATTTTCTTTTGCTCTCCAACACTTGATTTGCCCACCACACCCTTTTAGAGAAAACACAGAAAATAATCAGTTCATGGAATTGATCAACGCCTACCCAAGGCCTTGTTTCCACCTATACAAAGTCAGCTCCGTGGCAATAATATATGAAGTTTACTCCTCCGCTCCATAAAAGGGGCCTCATTGGTATCACTGAACATTTACCTACACTTCAGATTGTTTCAGTATTCAATCACTTAGTTTCATAAAGTCCTCAGTAACTCTGTGTAATTCATCTTTATTCCAACTAATCAGTAAAAAGTAGTTGCATATAAAGGGCAAAAATAGGTGTTTGGGAGAGGCTTGAAGGGTGGAATTCAGTTGCAAAGAGTCCAACTGTTGGCTAATTGATACTGGAGCAAGTATAGTTTCATGTTTCTGATGACAGGATATAGTGCACTCAGTAAGTTTGTGCATTACACCAAACAGATACAGTTGATATACTAGGAGGCCGGACTGCTACTTTAAGAGACCTGAACATGCTGGAGAAACAGGGTGGTGAAACAGGCTGGCTTGAACATTATGGAGTTCAGCACTGGCAAGTGTAAAGTCCCACATATGCACTGGAATAACCCAATGCCTGACCAGGCTGTAGTTTCCTGGTTCCTCTTTTCTTGAAGGTGGATGTGATGTCTGCCTTTTTCCACTCATCAGGAACTCCTCCAGTCACTATGACTTTTCCAAGGTGACAGAACATGAGATCAGCCAACACACTTGGCACCCTCAGAAGCATCTTTTTTCATCCAGTCTTGAATACATCCAATGGCTTAAGTACTCTCAAACTAGATCTTTCTCTTCTGTCAGTTCTGCTACATCCCACAGACTCTGCTAGTAGACTCAAGGAACTGCGAAGCCCCAGGGCAGACCTTACGAGTGAAAATAAAAGCAAACACTGGATATTGTACATCTCAGCTTTTTCTATGTCCTCCCTCACTAGGTCCCCTGGTCCACTGAGCAGTGAGCACACATTTTCTTGAGTTTTTCTTTTGCTGACAGTGTAGTAACAGCAGCCTTCCCTGACACCCTTAAATTCCCTTACTTGTTCCAGCTGCAGATGAACTTGAGCTTTCCCAGATGTATACCTACACACTTAGATACTGTCTTTATGTTTCTCCTCCTTCAACATTCTGTAGACTTCCTTTGTGCATTTGAGTCTCAGTGAGGAATTCCCTGCTCTCCCATGCTGACCTTCTGGACTTCCTGCACATTGCAGGGGACATTTATTGTAGTTTGAAGAGGTCTCTTCTGAAGAGCAGTCAGCTGCCGTCAGCTCATTTGCCCACCAGAACAGTTTCCCCATGAGAACGTTACAAGCAGATCCCCAAATGAGGTGAAGCTTTTTCTTCTACAGTCCAGGGTTACGATTCTACTATCAGTTCTGACTACTTTTCTCAGTATTTCAGACTCCATTGTTACATCTTCAACCAGTTTTTCTTTGTTTATGCCTAACAGATCAAGTAGAGAATCTTTCTTTGTCAGCCCATAATCACCAGCATCAATAAATTGTCTTTAACACAACTCCAGATATCTCCTGGATGGTTTGTGTCCAGCCCTATTGCTCTTTCAGCTGATGCCAGGGTGGCTGAAATCTCCCATGAACACCACAGTCTGCAATTATAAGGCTTCCTCCAGGTGCCTAAAGAAGGCTTCATCTACTTTTTCATCAGGACAGCAGTAGCAGACACTTAATGGTGTCACTTGTTTTGGTCTGTCCTTTTAACATTGCCCATAAGCTTTTAACTGGCTTGTCACCTGCTCAAGGGCAAAGCTCCATGCATTCTATCCACTCTTCTGTGGACCACTACCTTTGTCACCTTCAGAGCTTGCCTTTCCTGAAAGGCATGAATCCAGCTATTTGCAATACTACAGCCATGCAAGCTATCCCACCACATTGGGATAGAATCCCATTGAGGTCATAAGTCTGTAGTGCATGGTCATCATTTGTGCTTACTCCACAACAGGAGAGGGAAAAAAACCTCTCTCATCACAGATGCTTCTTTATTGTTCCTCATGTCTTCTCTTCAGAAGAGAAAAGTCTGAGGACGGTCCAGCATACCTAAAGTCCTCCTCACAAGTTAACAATGCTATTGGAAAAGAAACTCCCATCTTACTTTGTCAGACAGACCTGACTCTGGCTCAGCAGTTCTTGTTCCTCAATGACAGCTCAGTGGTCAGAGAAGTCAAAGTCCTACCTTCAATAGCAACCTGGGTTGCAGGCTTGCACTCATGTTCTTCACATTTGCCCTCAGAGTTCTTTAGTTGTTCTTGATAATGATCAGGGTTACCCTTGGCAGAATCACTGGGGACCATATGGATATATGCAAAACACTGCAGTCAAAAGACCAGACTTAATCTCTCCATAATATCCTGGATCCAATGGCCCTGAAAGGGGGAAAGATCACAGGCACCAGAAGGGGTGCCTCCAAACCTCACAGGAAACTCTCTCTGCTAGTTATCACCCTCCTCTCTTTCCAACAATGCTAGGTCCATCACACAAACAAAACAGGAGACTATCAAGATGCACAGAACAAGGTGCAAACATATGAAGAAACCACTAAGCAATATTAATGTCTGTCTGATAATTAAAAGTGTTATGACTGCAATTTTAGGTACTCCCTCAGCAGTATAAATACCAGCTAGTAGCCAGTAAGTTAATAAGCTTTCTTAAAAAAAAAAAAAAAAAAAAAAGAGCTCTGTCACAACATCTCTCAGTTGACACCTTTTTGAAGTCAGTCAAGGTACCACTTATGCTGACAGGCCTAGCAGACACTGCTGAATGCATGACCTATGGAATTAGCAAACCAAAATTTGATCCTGCATGTTATCAAAAGCAGCAGCCGACTGAGACATCTTCATAAGCAAATCTTTCTGCCATTAGTTCAATTAGAATATTACATAAAGGTCCACAAATTTTAAAACAACAACCTGTTTTTCTTTCTTGATTTCATTTAAAGTAGCAAATGTTTTGGTGCCTAACAAAGTTATAACCCCACACTGCAACTAAGGGAATCCCACAGCAGATATCTTCAAGCCAATAACATTGTATTACAGTAGTTGGGCTGGGCTGTCACTGCTGAACTCTTAGTGATTATAAATTAATACCTAATCCTTCAGGCATTTCCCAGTATTTACACCAGTCGGAACAAGCAAGCTGCAATGGTCAGACAGAATCTACATACTAACTATAAGACTGCACGGCACACTTGCTGGAATGACAGTAAATTCAGCTAGCTACAAGAAGCAATAAAGATCTAAATCAAGAACTAGCACATTTCCATACCTACATTTAGAGGCATGTGCAATACTACAGCAGTACTTAATGAATTTGTTATACAGTAACTTAATTTTTCACACCTATGGACCTTTTGTTCTTCGCATGCTACACTGCACTTCTCCTATTTTATTAATAATAGCTTAAGCTGGCCTTAATCTATAGACTCCAAGAAAGAATTAACCATCAATTTCTGAAGGTCTAATAAAAAGTAATCATGTTTAAGTTTCCTAGAACTAAGTCATATTTTACCTACTCAAAAGCAGGTGTAATAGGGAGAAGAATTTCTGAACTGTTCAGTCAATAAAATCAAAGTAAAGAGTACACAGATTGTTCTCCTTTGTCTTAGGCAAATAAATTCGCTCAGTGTAAAAACAAGACAGTTTAACAAATCAACAAAAACACCCCAAACAACTTTTAGCAGATACCACCAGAAATACTGGCTGACATCGACAAGCTGAAATGATGGCCATTTAAAAGTCTGTCATATTGAAAAACAGTGTCTATTAAAATTAACCAGGAATGAAGTTTAAAGTACAAATAGCATCTCCTGACTTCGGATAACTTCAAAAAAAACCCCACACACAGGGCATTTCAGCTATTTTGGGGGGAACAAGACCAATGGAAAAATACTATTATATTAGCATGTTTATTAACACATTAATATATTAACTTGTTTATTAATTGTCTTTAATAGGATATTACTTTTACAGAGGAAGATTAAAGCAAAAATTTAAGTCAAGCAGAAATGATTGTTGCTCCAACTTTAAATGGAGAAAGAAACATGGCATGCTCAGAGAGACTGCTCAATGCATTTGGTGGTGCAAGCATACACAGTCCTTACAGAAAGCTCAAGGACGAGCTAGCAAAAAATTCTGTCCAAATAAAAAATTCTGAATTTCTTGAAATAAGCACCCAGGTATCAGAATTTTGCAGGGGTTGGTTTTTGTGAAATTAATTTTAAGGAAGGACCTGAAGTTCTGCTGAGCATACAGCAATAGTTGTAAGCATTCAACATTCCCTGTCCCCACAACTGTACCTCCTACACTGAAATTAGAAAATGATTAAGTCAGGTACACTGACATGTGATGTCCTAGATGAAGGAACAAGACTTTCAGTCCCTAGGAAAGCCCCTATCCCCTTAAGCAGGCCACTCCTCTACTTTTTATATCTCATCTTCCCACATCCCACCTACGCTAGGAAGAACTGAGGTCTGCAGGAGGAGAAGGGAGGTTGTACTTTGCACTACATGAAGTAGCAAATCTCTTAAGTTCAGGAGGATGGCTAAACATTAACCTCACAGTTTCAATTACATGTAAAGTTTGAATGTTATCTGCCTATATTTAACAACTGCAGCCATACTATGAAATATAAAATGAACATATTTTGTCAGGAGCAGCAAATCATAAAAATACAATGCCTAAATCTCAGCTGTCCACTACAAGATCTGATGAGTTACCAGCTACATTACAAAGTTATGCGGATGCCTGCTGCCCCCTGCATTGCTGACACTGCTGGCTTTTTCTTAAGCTGGTAAGGCCACCCTCCACTACAAGCTATTCCAGTTAAAAGTTAACCCTTTTTTTCCAGGAACTGCATCAGGACAGTAAGCCCAGGTAATTGATAACCAAGTATATTAATGCTGTATAATAGCTGCTCTATTTACTGCCAAACTACATTTCCAGTATTTGTCATGCTGCCACACAGCTCTGTGCTGTAAGAGACTGGTTTTACTGGCTACTTACTGAAGTAACAGAAGACATGCAGGCAAGTCTTTCTTTAAGAGATCCTCTAAAACGTATTAATTACTTTAGGAGTTAACAATGGGATCCAATTTTAAAATAAGCTTTTATCAGTCAAATTCCTTTATCCTAAATCTTGTTTCAGACTTTACTTGGGCATTTTAGTCTTAATAGAAAAAGACTTCCAACCACTTCCACGTTTCTTCCAGCAGCTATAGTATACTAGCTCCTGCCTACCCATGCACAAAATGAGGGTCATTTAGACTGAAAGGGACTTGTGGAGGTTATCCAATCCGATCCCAAACTGACAGCAGGGCAAACTTTGAAGTCGGATCAGGTTGCTCAGGGTCATACCATAGCCAGGCTCTGAATATTTTCAAGGACAGAGATTCCACAACCTGTTTCAGTGCTTCATTCTCCGTGTGGGAAAACATACTGCTAACACTTTATTAGAATTTCCCTTTTGTAGCTTGTGTCTGTTGCCTCTTATCCTTTCCCAGTGCATATTCAAAGAAAGTCTGGCTTCATTTTCTCTCTCATCTCCTATTAGAAACACATAGCCAGCAATTAGGCTCTCCCACCTTAGACTTTTCTGAACACAGAACAAATTCACTTCTCAGCCCCTCTTCATACATCATGTGCTGCTAAATTCCTTTATCTTTGTGGCTTTCCACAGACACCTCAGCATCTGTCTCATACCTAGGAGCACAAAACTGGGCACAGTAAACTACAGACACAGTCTCAGAAGCTCCAAACAGCAGAGACTAATTGCTTCCTTCAACTTGCTGACCATGCCCAATATGTTCTTCACCTTTTATACCACAAAGGCACATACTGACCCACAAGGGCCCCTAGGTTCTTTCCTGTAAAGCTGCTTTTCACCAGTTAGCACCACATCTATGCTAATGCATGGGGTCATTCCGCCCCAGAAAGACTCGGTATTTCCTTTTGTTGAACATCATGAGGTTTCTGCCAGCTATTTCTCCAGCCCACAGCACTCCACTCAATTAGCCCTAATCTCCATCATATCAATTGCCCCTCACAATTTGGTAGCATCAACAAACTTGCTGTAAGTGCATTACTGACCTGGAAGAGGGTTTGAAGTGCAGACAAACTGCTCCTGCACTGATCTTTAAAGACATGCCTGCCACCAGTAACAAGCCTCCAGGAGGACTTTGTACAGCTGATCACAACCTTCCAAGTTCAGCAGTACACACAATTTTTCACTCGCTTAGTAATCCACTTAACTAAACCCTATCTCACCAATTTGCCTACAAAGACGTTTTAGGAAGCCTTGTTAAAAGCCTCTCAAAGTCAGTAACACTCATTGCTCCTCCTCTGTGCATGGTCCTGTCCTATGTACTTAGAGCAATCAGTTTAGGACCTCTTTTCAGATCAGTCTCCAACTGCGGAGCCACCACAACTCCTTTTCCTCACTTCAGTTTTCACCTTATTTGTAGCCACATCAATTTATCACACCTAATCCATGCCTCTTGAGTCTTGGAAAACACATCTGTAGAGTAGTTCTCAAAATACATCACCAAGGGAACTTCCACTAACAGTTCCATAGAGTCCCACAGTCACCACCTCTTTCTGTAAGGCAGAACACTATCAGCAGAATCTTTAAAAGATCTGACACAAAGCTTACACAAAACTATCTGCCAACAGTAGATTACATTCTGATTTGTCAGAAGGTAACATGTTATTAAATGTTCACGTGAAAACACTGATGTATCAACTGTGATAACTAATCTGGTTATAGTCAAAAGCCTTACTATTTTATAGTCATTGAACTTAACAGTTGTCTTATACATATAGAATCATAGGACAGCTTCTATTGGAAGGGACCTTAAATATCATCTAGTTCCAACTCCCTGCTATATAAATTATGTATCAGAGGTAGTTCAAGCCTTTGCACCACAAACTGCTGAAACGCTACTATGCAGAACTTGGTATACTTCTTCCTATACAGGATATCCTGGATAAATGGGTATATTGCACTTACTAGTTACCGGAGGTAGACTATTTTATGCTACCTCAGCTACCAACACCACACTGAAACTTTCAACAGGATGCACTTAAATCTCGTAAGTGATTAACGGTATGGTCACAGTCATCAAATTCTCATGGTTGATTTCTTCAGATCTGTAGTGCCTCTTTAAATGTTAAAGTGCCTTAATGAAGTCATAACAACATTACTTCTGTTTCAAGAAAGTTTGTCTTTTGAAGTCAAAAGTGCATTTAAGCGTTTAACATACAAAAGTAGCATCACCGGGAAGGGCCAAGCAGTGGGTTTTTATAATGCAAATACTATCAATCTTTACAAATAAACTGCAATATTGAACTCAGCTTAGCAGCACTTGATCTGAGAACAGGTGAGGTGCCTGAGGACTGAAGAAAAGCCAATGTCA